>SJXQ01000570.1:0-125930 GCA_006408695.1 Aepyceros melampus | reverse complement strand
GTTTTCTGAATGTTGAGCTTTAAGCCAACTTTTTCACTCTCCTCTTTCACTTTCAACAAGAGGCTTTTTAGCTCCTATTGACTATGCCAAAGCCTTTGACTGTGTGGATCACAATAAACTGTGGAAAATTCTGAAAGAGATGGGAATACCAGACCACCTGACCTGCCTCTTGAGAAATCTGTATGCAGGTCAGGAAGCAACAGTTAGAACTGGACATGGAACAACAGACTGGTTCCAAATAGGAAAAGGAGTACATCAAGGCTGTAGATTGTCACCCTGCTTATTTAACTTATATGCAGAGTACATTATGAGAAACGCTGGACTGGAAGAAGCACAAGCTGGAATCAAGATTGCCAGGAGAAATATCAATAACCTCAGATACGCAGATGACACCGCCCTTATGGCAGAAAGTGAAGAGGAACTAAAAAGCCTCTTGATAAGAGTGAAAGTGGAGAGTGAAAAAGTTGGCTTAAAGCTCAACATTCAGAAAATGAAGATCATGGCATCTGGTCCCATCACTTCATGGAAAATAGATGGGGAAACAGTGGAAACAGTGTCAGACTTTATTTTTTGGGCTCCAAAATCACTGCAGAATGTAACTGCAGCCATGAAATTAAAAGACACCTACTCCTTGGAAGAAAAGTTATAACCAACCTAGATAGCCTATTCAAAAGCAGAGACATTATTTTGCCAACAAAGGTCAGTCTAGTCAAGGCTATGGTTTTTCCAGTAGTCATGTATGGATGTGAGAGTTGGCCTGTAAAGAAGGCTGAGTGCCGAAGAATTGATGCTTTTGAACTGTGGAGTTGGAGAAGACTCTTGAGAGTCCCTTGGACTGCAAGGAGATCCAACTCGTCCATTCTGAAGGAGATCGGCCCTGGGATTTCTTTGGAAGGAATGATGCTGAAGCTGAAGCTCTAATACTTTGGCCACCTCATGCAAAGAGTTGACTCACTGGGAAAGACTGTGATGCTGGGAGGGATTGGGGGCAGGAGGAGAAGGGGACGACTGAGGATGAGATGGCTGGATGGCGTCTTGGGTCTGGGTGAACTCCAGGAGTTGGTGATGGACAGGGAGGCCTGGCGTGCAGCAATTCATGGGGTCGCAAAGAGTCAGACAGGACTGAGTGACTGAACTGAAAGCATAAAATTTCAGTCATCACAGGAGGCAGATAAATACTTGTAGAAATAATGACTGAAAATTCCTGAAACTTGATGAAAACTCTAAAACGCATTGATTTAAGAACCTTAAACCAGAAGTAGATGCAATCTAAGGTTTTAATTGGAAAAAAAAAAAAAAAGAAAGAAAGGTGAACATTTATATAATATGGGGGCTAAGAAATAAATGTTTAAAAAATATACAAAAAAATGAATAGGTGAAGGGGAAAAGTCAGATTTGCCTCTGCATTTAACCAAACAATATAGCAATGTCTCCATGATCAAATATTACAAAAAGAAAATGAGGCTAATGAACTGCAGAGCGTAATTCTAATCCTTGTGACAGAGAGAAAATATTAATAAATAAGGTGTTTATCTTAAATTAGTTTTTAAAGAATCATATCATGAGACAAACTGTGTTTGAAAGTGATTTATTACTAAGTATTTCCAGGAGGAAAAAGGGGCAGAAGGACAAGAATGGAAAGGAAGCCAGGTAAAGTTACCTGAACAAGGTAGCCTGGGCTCATTCATATGCGGGGCTCTGGCCATAGTGCTGGCCATACTACAGAGCTGTCCCCCTCAGGGTTTGAAGAAGCTGCAGGATCTGAATCCCTGCCTTTGTCAGTCAGCCATGTGTTAAGAGACTATCTTCCACACTCTCACATACACCCATCCCTCTGTGTGAGCACATAAGCAAAGCTACCTCTGGAAGCCTGGATGCATCCATCTGCAAAGACATACACACTCTGGTTGTCAAGAGTAAAAGCTCAGTTAAAGCCAGTGTCCACAAAAATAGATACACACACCAAAGAGAGAAATCTAAGAGTATACTGGTGGGATACCAAGGTCTTCTGCTGCAGCACTCATTAAGATAAAGGAAAACAACAGGATGCTTTAGATAAACAAGCAATTCACAAAAACAAATAGAAAAGTTTTGTTTTTTCTAACAAAATATGCTGATCCTCACAAGTAATCAAAGAAATACAATTAAAAAACTAAAGAAATAGTATGTTACATTGATCCAACTGGCAACATTTTTAAAGACTATTAATATTCTATGGGAGAAGATATGCTTTTCAAATGTTAGTAGAACTATAGGTTGAGGTAGACTTAGAACATGTAATATAGAAACACATCTTAAATGATACATTGCATCAAGCCAGGATTTCCCTTTCTGTGATTCTGTCCTAAGGAAATAATTGCACATGTGGACAAAGATGCGTGCAAAAGTATGCTGACAAAAATATTATTTATAATAAAAAAAAATTGAGAAGAACCTGAATTTCTCAATTTAGAGATTTGTTTTTAAATTTTAAAATGCATCTATATAACAGAAAATGAATGCAGCCATTAAAATGAACATAAGATTTGTATTTGTTTAAAAAAAAACAGCATTAACCAATCTTCTCTTATGTGTGTATGTGCTTAGTTGCTAAGTCATGTCCAACTCTTTGTGATCCCTTGGACTTGTAGCCTACCAGGTTCCTCTATCCATGGGATTTTCCAGGCAAGAATACTACAGTGGGTTGCCATTTCCTTCGCCAGGGATCTTCCTCACCCAGGGATGGAACTGACATCTCTTGTGTTTCCTACATTGGCAGGTAGATTGTTTACCACTGAGTCACCTGGGAAGTCCATCTTCTCTTATATAAACACACAACACAAGCACACACACACAGAGACATTCACCCTGAATTGCTTCTAGACAGTCTAGTCTAGAAACACACTCTCAGCAATTCCCAAAGTGACTCTCCACCTTTGAGTCAGTTTATTCAGTTAGAAGAAAACCTGAAAACCATCTAGAATGATGTGATATTTTTAAATGTACTTATAATTAAATTAATTAAAATTATTATTTTGTTAAGAAGTTTGGAACATCCTTGAATAAATAGTGATTTGATAAAAAATATTTTTTGGTAATTCTAAGATTTCTACTGCTTCACTTGAGGTCAAGTTTCTCTAGCAATTCTTTTATTTATTTCATATTTTGATTGGTTCTTTGGACCCACAGCTACCAAGCTGAACAGACAGCACACAACAGCAGAAAGCAAACTGTTTCTGCTAGAAGACAAGTTCATTGTTTGCTCTGGGGCCTCCTTCCAGTCCC
This sequence comes from Aepyceros melampus, assembly GCA_006408695.1. Taxonomy (NCBI): domain Eukaryota; kingdom Metazoa; phylum Chordata; class Mammalia; order Artiodactyla; family Bovidae; genus Aepyceros; species Aepyceros melampus. The sequence goes on along the minus strand of SJXQ01000570.1, from coordinate 122,666 downwards.
ATGAACTTGGGCATTGTGAAGATAGACCAAAAGAAACACACACCACATTTGATCTTCCTTAAAATAACTATCTTTCAGATTCTCCAATAACAGCTCTTATTATGTCCTAGCCACCAGTGTATGAAATCCCTAGTTTACCAAATGCCCTTCTAATGTGAGACTCGGGCATCCCTGGTAGTTCAGATCGTAAAGAGTCTGACTGCTAATGCAGGAGATGTGGGTTCAGTTCTTGGGTTGGGAACATGCCTTGGAGAAAGGAATGGCTGCCCACTTCAGTATTTTTGCCTAGAGAATCCCATGGACAGAGTGGCCTGGCAGGCTATGGTCCATAGGATCACAAGAGTTGGACATGACTTAGCAACTAAACCACCAAAGTGAAACCCAGGATGCCCTGAGCATGGCTGGATCCAGTTTGTATCTTTTTTTGACCTACAGTCCAAAAGTTTATGATTTCTTAGAGTAAGAGTGTCTCTGTTGGTGTTAGAATTTGTAATTATGAAAATCACTAAGTATTCTATATAAGCTACTATCAAGTCAGCCAGTCACGTACTTCATGAAACTAGTTTAAAGTTTTACCCCAATTACATTTCTTTTCCCCTTAGTCAATCAAAATCATTTTCACTCTTAATTCTATATTTCAGCATATTCACTATGCAGCTATTTGTAATCAAAAATTTTAGAAACAAGTACTCTTTCCTTTCCTCTTAGCATGTATCATATAGTACAGTATGGTATAGTATAGTATAGTATAGTTTCCTAAATATTAAGGTTGTAAAAAAGAAAAGAAAAGAAAAACAACCTGCAGCAAAAAATATTGATGAGGGAGACCAGGCTGTGAAAAAAAAGGAAGACAGAAGTTTTGAAATGCTGATAGATAACATGGATTCCAAGTGTACACTTGGTCTTTGGAGTCTTTGTCATGAGCTTTTAAATGCATATACATTTTTTTAATGGATCTTATGAGAGCCATGACTTTTTCTCCTCCAAACAAAAGCAGAAATAGTTTACCTGAAATTATTCCACACCTACAACTCAAGCTAACTCTGCCTAAAGCCAAATTTTAACCAACATTTAATTTTGCAATAAATAAATAAATGAAAAGGGGGTGACAGAGGATGAAATGGTTCAATAGTATCATCAACTCAAAGGACATGAGTTTGAGCAAACTCCATGAGATTGTGAAGGAAAAGGAAGCCTGGCCTGCTGCAGTCCTGGTATCACAAATAGCTGTACGTGACTGAGAAACTAAACAACAAAAACATAAGCACACATTTCACAGCTAAGGACTATAAGACAGAGAAGTTAAATAATTTGCCCAAGATCACACATTTAGCAAGTAGATCCCAGATGTAGTAAGTAGAGCCCAGTCTACTGGGATACATAGCTACATTCATGACACCGCCTACCTCTCTCTAAGTAAAAGTAGTGCAAACCATGAAGGGTTGTTGTAAAAACTACAAGAGACAATGTAACTATGGTTACTGTTTTAAAATGAGACATCTTTCTGCCTCTAATAACACATTCCCCACACACCTTTCAAGGAGTTTTCAATGTATTTCAGGACAACTTATCATTTTAAAATACTACATCCATTTGACTGTTTCAAAATGATAATTCATTTCAAATATGGCTTATGCCCAGTGTCCCTTAAAACGTGTAATAGACACATGTACTAATCCATACAACACACATCAGTTGAGTATCTAAATAGAGTGTGCACAACTAGAATTAATTTGAAATGCATTTGGAGAGTTTAACATTTAAAGAAATGCCCAGATAAATTCTTTCTCCTAAAAATAGCTCTTTTGAAACGAGAATGGTTTACCTTACCGACCCCCATCAATATATACTTCGTAGCCTTAGGGCAGAGCCAAACTAGGATGATGTCAAAAGACAAAGGTAGACACATCCTGACCTGCTGGCTACCAGAGGCCACAGGACCGGGATGGAAGAGCGACTGTGTCACATATTCATGATCAGCAAGCAAGCAGCCAGTCACCTATTCTGAGAAAGTGCTTAAGACAAAAAAAAAATAAAAAATAAAAAGTGTCATCTAACTAGCAAGACAAAGCTTTTGTTTCTTCAAAAAGTAAAACTGAAGAATGAGAGAGAAAACGTGGCAAGCCAAAGCCATGTGCTTCTGCAAAATGAACAAATGGAGAGAGTGAGAGAGGGTAAGGAGAGAAAATACAATCCCCTGGGTTTGTCCTTATGTCGTCTGCTGGCAACTGTGAAGAATTCTTTGCTAAGGAGCTGTCTGAGCCTGTGAGACCCTCAAAGACACAGGAAGTATAACACTGTCTCCTTCTCAAAGGAGAGGATTGAAACACTGACCAGCATAACCAATAGGCTTAGTGAGTCCATGTTCAGCCTGGACAAGAAGCCGGAGAAAGGAAGCCAAGAAGGAGGTTTACGAGTCCCTGAACAAGACCAATAAATCCGTCAGCACGCGGTGTCACAGCCTCAGTCTGCGCACCAGATGCAGCCTGATGGATGGATTTATCTGTCCCAAAAGGCAAATAGAGATCATTCTGCCTTTGGCCCCACACAGAGGTGAGACACAACTACAGTGTTCCCCCTCCGCAAGCTTTCTTCAAATGTATGGCATGTGTCCCTCTCGTATTTCCATTTCTCTACCTTCCAGTTTTAGCATTGAAAGAGCAACCTTAGATCTTCAGTATGCAAGGAGTGTGTTTACTGTCCTTAGGCAGCAGGAGATCCTACTCTTGAACTAAATTTTAAAATATATAATATCTCCATGAATCCAATTCACTTGAAAGACAGTGGTAGCCTCTTCTTCCTTCTCATAATCAGCATCAATGTAGCACACCTTGGATCTTCATCCAGTGCTCTTTGAAAACATATATAAGACAATATTCACCAGTGCAGACACAAGCAACGTTAGCACATGACTCAGGCATGTCTCCTGTTCACTCATCACTGGATATAAAGCCGGGTTGAATGTTGGCCAAGAGGCCCCAGGAGCAAAGTATTCACCTTTATCATGGAAGGTCAACCCACAGAAAGGTGTCATTTTGAAACAGAGAGAAAATTGAGTTTAGCTCTGCCTCCAAATAGCTGAAAGAGGGTTACAAGTATGACCTGTACAGATAGAATTAGGGTGGAAGATACAGGGATATATGGAAAGAACACACTGCCTTAAGAAGCACCAAGTTCCTAGCCTCGTGTAGTATAAATAGAAGAGTCTAAACTTAAGGTTTTGATTGCCTAGGCATGCATTTCAAAGACATCCACCTCAAATAAGCACGTTGCCAGATACAAGACACACGCATGCATGTGTGTGTTGCTTCAGTTGTGTCAGATTCTGTGCAACCCTATGGACTGTAGCCTTTCAGTGTCTTCCATCCATGGGATTCTCCAGGCGAGAATACAGGAGTGGATTGCCATGCCCTCCTCCAGGGGATCTTCCTGACCCAGGGATCTCCTGAACTGGCAGGTTCTTTACCACTAGTGCTACCTGAGGAACCCATATGATACAACTACTAGAAAACCAACTACTTAAGGAACCAAGTTGCCCCCACCCATGAAGCTCTCCTTCTAGAAAGCTGTAGGTAATCCAGATAACTGAACATTCTATGACCCTGCTTCAGTGATCCTTTCTGACTCCCTGTTCCTGCTCTAACATTTGAAATTCACCGACAAAGAGCAGCCCTGAGAATTCCTAGGTTCCCCACCTTTGGACACTCCTGTATTCTTGCTGGAGAATCCCATGGATGGAAGAAACTGAAAGGCTACAGTCTATAGGGCTGCACAGAATCTGACAGGTTCTACCCCGCCTTTCTCTCTACCCCCACCTTACTGTGTGACTTGGACACACAGTGTAGCCTCCAGGACTTGTGAGTAATAACTTGATCTTCAAAGTCCCCCTGTGGTTGTTGCTGAAATCTGTCCTGCTATCAAGCTAAGAACCACAAGGGCTGGTCTAGCCACAACACTGGTTCCAGCATAGGAAATATGTGTGGGGTTTGCCGCAAGTATACAGGGCCAGGCAAGTGTGCAAGCATTCCTAGCCAATTGCATCATTAATGACAAGCTGGAACCAACACAACACCTGGATAATCTGTTGCCAGAGATGTCCTGATCTCCTTCATCATTCCATGCTACACAGTCATCTTTTAGAAAGACCAGACACCCTGCTAGCTTTGCCCTTGCTGGCCCCTCTTCTTGGAATGTTCTTCTTTGTTTATATGGTTTTCTCCCTCTCTTCATCCATAACCATGTCATTCTTATCCCAGGAATGCAAAGATAATGTATATAAAAATAATCTATTAGTGAAATATGCTATGTAGACAATCTAAAGTAGAAAGAACTAAATGATTAGCTCAGCAGTCACAAAAAAAATTTTATAAAATTCAAGGATTACTAGAAACATATAGTGCTATTCTAGTAACAGAAGGAAAGCTTCCTTAACCTGATCAAAGGCATCATTCCAAAAGCTGCAGTAATGAGCAGTCTGTGACCAAATTAACACTGAGGTCAGACAAAAGACAAACAGCCGTCTAATCTGGTTTCTATTCAAAACCGAGCTATGTATCCTAGGCAATGCACTAAGACAAGGAAAAGAAATAAAAGTTTAAAGACAGACCAAAAAATGTAATTATCTACATAGAAAATTCAGGCAGACCTACAAATAAACTATTAAGCTTTTAAATAGAACATTCCCATATACCAGTATAAACAACAACAACAAATTAAGTGAAAAAAAAGCCCTTCCTTATTATAGCAATCAAAAATTTTAGCTACTTCATAATAAACCTAAGAAATGAGATTCAAGAAATCTATGGGAAAAAAAATTATAAAATGTCAGGAAAATATGAGTGAAGTACACAAAATATGACCTAAATAAGTAAAGCACACTGACATAGCAATGGATTAGAAGACATCATATTGTAAAGATATCAGTTTTTCACAAATTAATTTATACAATCAAAGTATTCAATTTAATAAGCCTACAGAGATTTTCATGGAATTTGATACACAAAAGTACAAAATTTTAAGAATAGCTAAAATCATTTTTTATAGGAACAAGTGGGAAAACTATTTCTAACCGATAGATATCAAGATGTATTTTGAAGATATTGTGCAATATTGTATTGGTGCAAAAATATAAACATTGATGAATAAAACAGAAAGAAACATTGCATATTTGGCTATTTTAATATGACAGAATTGGCATTACAAATCTATGAAAAAGTAAAATATTATATTTTACAAAAATAAAATACTGCTCAAAAAATTTTGCTGAGACAATTGATTTTCTATATGGAAAAAAAATAGAAAAACACTTTATACAATAAACAATAATAAACTCCAGAAGAACTAAAGATCCATATATAAAAATCAACATTTTGACAATTTTTAAAAGAAAATATAGACATATGACATACCAACATGGTTCAGGTAATTTTAGGGCAGAATTTCCTAGACAAGATGCCAAGAAGCCCAAGCCATGAAAGAAACAACTGCTACATTGAAGTAATTTTAAAATGTAAAACTTGTTCAACAAAAACAGTATAATCAAAATTAAAGATAAGTCATGAGCTTGGAACAGATTTTTGCAACCCATAGAATCAAAAGAAAACTATTATCCAAAAGTATAGATAAGGAAATCAATAAGGAAAAAAAAAAACTTCAGTAAAAAACTGAGCAAAGGACAGAAACAGAAAGGAATCAAAATGGGCAAAAAACACATGAAAAAGGCTCTCTGCCCAATTGGTAATAAAATGTAAACAATGAGATGCCATTCACTCCCATTTCACACCCACCAGATTGGTAAAGATGTTCAAGTTGGCAAGGATGTGGAGCAGTGGAAATGCTCAGGCACTGACATTAGGAGCACGAATTGGTCCAACTGTTTGGAGAGTACTTTGGCAATATTGAGTAAATCTGCTGGCATTCATACCTTATAAACCAGAAATTCTTAATCTTGAGATATTCTTGCACACTGTACTCAAAGCAATGAGTGCAAAAGTGATCATTTTCTTATTGTTTGTGTTTCTCATTGGAAGAAATAATTATCGGAGAACAGGAGAATGGATAAATATATGATAGCATATGTAGGCAATGGCATATGATACAGCAATTAAAATGAGCAATGATATGGCATCTCCAATAACCTATGAAAATATATCAACTCCAAAAGCGTGGTAACAATAATAAGAGCAAATATAGTGTTTACAATGTGCCTGGTGTTGGTCTAAGTGCCTTACATACATTATTTAATTTTCTTCACATTTATATTTAATACCTACCACAAGCAGAATAGATTGACACTATTACAACCCCATTTAATAGATTAGGAAACTGAGGCATAGAAGGATGGAAGTGACTCACTTTAGGTCATACGGCTTGTTAGTGTCAAAGGAGTTTTAGACCAGTCTAGATCTTAATTTCTCAATTTCATTACTATAACTCCTTCTGAACTTTTTTCAAAATTGTACAGTATAATACCACTTCTATTTATTTAAAAATGGTAAAACCATATCTTGTACTGTCCAAAAATATTCAGGTATATCATAGAATTATAAAAAAGATAAATCATAAATATTTGTAATTTACCATAATACTTTATAAAAATTGAGTATATTTATTTAAAATTGAGTATATATATCTGCTTAGTATATATACACAAATCCTATATTCTTAAGTGTTTCACTCTATCCTTTACCCCTGATTCAAATCCCTCCAGGTAAAGAAGCATGAGGTCATTGGCTGTGACTGAAGACCTCACAATGCACTTCCCGCTTCAGTTCACTCCCCTCCGGCAGTGAACAGCTGTGGTCGGTACCGCAGTCACTTCCAGCCTCAGTGTCACCGCAGCCATAGTAGAGCGGGCTTTGATATGTCTGCGACTATAGCAGGAGCGTTTGAAGAGACTGAGAGTGGAGAGAGGTGGGGGTCAAGAAAGGGAAGCCAACACCACCCCTTCTCATATCCCGCTTCAATCCACCACCCCACCCCCCCGCCGCCCCGATCCCAGCTTTAAATGGGCTTGTGCAGTCGAAACCACCAGTTTGGGCTTCACCACAGGTTCAGCCTACAATGTGGACACTTCAAAGACTTCAAAGGTAGGGGACACAGTACTGTGTCTGGAGTGAAACCAAAAATGTGGGATTTAGCAAAGCTTCCGGAGGGTGGTTCAAGGGCTTGAAGTGATTTCCACTTAAATACAGTGTAAGTGAGTGAACAAAAAGAGAATCAAAAAATAATAGGCCCGAGGAAGAAGAAAAAAAATCTCATTTTTCTCTTTTGTTAATGCTATAGAAATATCAATCCAGAGGGCTTGGTGAGATTTTATAAAGCCTGATCCATGAATCTGAGCCTGGCTTTCAGCCGCAAAATTCAGGAAGCTCTACTTTTATGCTTTTCTATTCGGTTCCATTTTTAAATAATTGATAGGTAAGAAAAGAAAAGAAAGGAAAAATTAATAGGAGACTAGTCTATGCCAACTTGTATGGCAGGTGTTTTTATTTACATTTCATTTCATACTCATAACCCTATGAAGTAGTATGATTATTTCCAATTTACAAATGGGTAAACTGAGATTTCCAGTGGCTCAGCCAACTGGCTCCATTGGCACAGAACTGAATTCAGTGCAGTTTTTATGAAGCTGAAAAGCTCATGCCTTTCCACCATACCACACAGCTTTATGATAACTGAATATGAAAATGGCTAACCTAATAAGTCAAAATACCATAATTACTCCTAGTTAAAATACTCATTTTTAAATTTATATACAAGCTAAAAATGCTTTTTGGATCTCCTGAAAAACTCACTGGGGGTGGATATTGTTTTTGATTTTGGTTTCCTGCGATATGCTTAGTGGTTTCATAAGGTCTTAACTAGTGCCCATCAATAGTAATGGTGTGTATTGCAAGGGGGGCCTGGGGGCCTCTGAGTCCGTTCTCTGAAGGTTTTCTGACTTCTAGTGTTTGGGTTCTAAACAATTAGGAAAACTAGACATAGTTACAGTAAGAGCCTTTCTAATTGAAAAATATGGGGTTTTTAAAACCAATTTCTCTACGAACTGCCTTGGCAACATGAACATGTTTAATTTTCATTCTGAATTAAAGACTCAGAAACCTGAGTAATACAGAGACGAATGATAAACTGAGCTGAGCGGAGGTTCCTCTGAGAGCCATAGTGATGTATTAAAACAAGAATTATTTTGTACACTGCGCTGTACTTCAACACTGGACCCTCAGCAGACTACAAAATCACTTTCCAGATAATGAAATTATAAAAGAATTTTAATTTCATGTTAGAACTTGTATTACAAATTATTAGGAAAAGAAACAGGGGAGAACATAATTTTCAAGCAAATTCTTCCCGCAGATTGCCGAGCCCGTTGGACTTTCTACTGAGAAGACTTGTGAAAAGCGGTATCAGAGGCAGCAGAAATACTTTAAACTTCAAAACATAAACTCTGTTTAAGGGCAATGAATATCTTAGTCAAGGACATTTCAGGGCTGTGATTCAACAGCACTGAGAAGAATCATTTCCAAAGCTGTGCTAGACGAACATCATAAACTTTTTGATACCGGGGATGCCATACTAAAAGGGCCCACTGGGCCAAGGGTAAGGCATTCTTGCCTGGAATGAGCACACAGACCTCAGTAACACGAGGCTCACACGCATGCGTCTGTGGAGACTGATACTGACAGCCACATTTCCATGGAGATAATAAATTATCCTAGTCCCCAAAGAGCTGCATAGCCCATTGGGTTACAATCAGCTGTGTTAGATCATCCCTATAGATGTGGGACTTGGTCTATATGAAATAACATATATCAAAGCATCCCCAGTTTGATGAAGCAAAAGGAATGTCCTCAAAAGCCTAAGGCAGTAGGAGTCATCGCTACAGTAGAAGAATGTTTAGGAGTTGCTTTTTAATGATTGGAATCTTCTCCAGCCTTAGGACTTGGAATTCTTTTTATCCCCACATCTCAACACCACTGAGGAAACTAGGTGTTCTGCTAATGAGTCACACCAAAATTAGGCATGAAAGCCCTTTCAAATAGGTAGTAGAATTTTCACTGTCCCACAGGAAGAAGTGCCTGCCAAAATCCCAAACTGATTCCAGCCTATCATAGATGTCCTTTCTTGTACTAAAATACAAGGCTGCACTCAGGTGTCAAGTATATTTCATCACAATATTCTTCAGTTCAGTTCAGTCACTCAGTCATGTCCAACTCTTTGCAACCCCATGAATCGCAGCACGCCAGGCCTCCCTGTCCATTACCATCTCCTGGAGTTCACTCAAACTCACGTCCATCGAGTCAGTGATGCCATCCAGCCATCTCATCCTCTGTCGTCCCCTTTTCCTCCTGCCCCAAATCCCTCCCAGCATCAGAGTCTTTTCCAATGAGTCAACTCTTCGCGTGAGGTGGCCAAAGTACTGGAGTTTCAGCTTTAGCATCATTCCTTCCAAAGAAATCCCAGGGCTGATCTCCTTCAGAATGGACTGGTTGGATCTCCTTGCAGTCAAAGGGACTCTCAAGAGTCTTCTCCAACACCACACTTCAAAAGCATTAATTCTTCAGCACTCAGCTTTCTTCACAGTCCAACTCTGACATCCATACATGACCACAGGAAAAACCATAGCCTTGACTAGACAGACCTTTGTTGGCAAAGTAATGTCTCTGCTTTTGAATAGGCTATCTAGGTTGGTTATAACTTTTCTTCCAAGGAGTAGGTGTCTTTTAATTTCATGGCTGCAGTCACCATCTGCAGTGATTTTGGAGCCCAAAAAATAAAGTCTGACACTGTTTCCACTGTTTCCCCATCTATTTTCCATGAAGTGATGGGACCAGATGCCATGATCTTCATTTTCTGAATGTTGAGCTTTAAGCCAACTTTTTCACTCTCCACTTTCACTCTTATCAAGAGGCTTTTTAGTTCCTCTTCACTTTCTGCCATAAGGGCGGTGTCATCTGCGTATCTGAGGTTATTGATATTTCTCCTGGCAATCTTGATTCCAGCTTGTGCTTCTTCCAGCCCAGTGTTTCTCATGATATACTCTGCATATAAGTTAAATAAGCAGGGTGACAATATACAGCCTTGACGTATTCCTTTTCCTATTTGGAACCATATTCTTAGCACTCATTAAATTAAAACAATGTGGGTCACAAATAAGCTTAACTACTAAATAAAATATTATTGAAACATTATAATCATCATGAATATATTGAAACACATCAGATGTTTCAACAGAGGAGAACATACATATATATATATGTGTGTATATATATATATACACACACACACATACATACTGGTATATATGTATGTATATACACACATATATTCATGTTTACATATATTAAACTTGGCATAAATTGAAAGGTTTGGAAATTATTTGAAGCAGCAAAGCAGCAAGTTAATAAATGAGCTTTCATTGACATAGGTGTTTTTTCATTCATTAGACTAAAGAGAAACGTTCTACAAAATGATACCTAGCTTATTTGTCTAGGAAACAAATTTACAACTGGATCATCTCATTTTAAACCTGACTTTAAATGCCTTACATAAATATCCTCAAAGTGCAAACTTGCTATAGACTGGGAAAACTAGAAACATGAAAGCAAAAAAAATCTAAGGCAAAAGTAGATGTGTGTAGTTTAATGTTTGCAAATTCACCTACCTTGGAGCTCATGTTTAAATGCCAGCAATAAAATCATGTGTCTAAAATCCATTATTTTATTCTAAATTCAATTTCAGGTCCCAAGCACCTCTAACATACTGTTAATGTGATGTGAAATCCACTGGAAATTCAACCAAAATTTCCTTACCACCTCTGGTGGTAAGGAAAAGAACCACCATGCTCTGCAAATTTCCTTCCTGTTGCTTTGTTGCTAACAAAGGGCAGTGCATCATAGTGAAAAACCTCATAACTCCCAAGTGTGAAGAGTAATTTCTATGAAAGAGGCAGAAGTTAAGCAGAGGGCTAATAGCTAGAGTCTATATCCAGAGCCATTTCAGCCCCATTACCTAGGACCTGAGGGTCCTCAGGCATGCTACTCAACCTTTCTAGCTACAACTTTCTTACCTCTAAAATAAGGACAACACGGTGCCCATCTCATGGAGCTGTGAAGGAAAAAGACATTAGTACCTGTAAAGCTCCTATACTTTGGCCACCTGATATAAAGAAGCAACTCATTGGGAAAAACACTGATTTGGGGAAAGATCAAAGGCAAAAGAAGAAGGGGGCAGCAGAGGATGATGTTTAGAAAGTATCACTGACTCAATCGACATGAATTTAAGCAAACTCTGGGAGATAGTGGAGGATAAAGGAGCCTGGCAAGCTGCAGTCCATGGAGTCACAAAGAGTTGGACACGACCTAGTGACTAAGCAACAACAACCTGTAAATGTCTCAGTTTCACAGTGGCCTGGCATATAGTAACCGTGCAAATGCTGACTTTGTCTTGCTTTGTCTTCATTATTATTTTAATATTATTAATTAATATATCATTAATTATAAATGTCATTATTGTTGTAATTATCTATATTATAATTATCTATGTTATTATTATAAATGTCTCTTGCAACATGAATGAACTCATAGCACTCAGTTGGTTGACTAGATTGAAAAAAAACAGGCACGCATATGGAAGGGTAATCTTTGAGATCTTTTCTTTTATTCTCACTCTATTCTTCGTTTTCTTGGTCAGAGCAAACCTTAGGGTGTTAGCAAAAAAAAACCCTTAATCACTCTCTGGCATTTGGTTTCAAAAGCTTAAATTCATAAAGGGCCTTCTCAAAGATTTCCAAGATCGTGCAGAAAACTGAAAATAGTAAATCTGTATCCTCCTTCTCCCAGGGCCCCAGGAAGGTCTCAAGACCTCAAAGAGGTATTGTTTCACAGCACCTGATGGAAGCTGGGTTGGGATTTCTGGGCTCAGCAAAGCTTCCCAGAACCAAGAGTGGCCTAGAACCAAGAGAACCATTGAGAACCATGAGGATACCAGGTTGACCAAGCAGGGCTGAAAGCTAAAGGACTCTCCTTGAATATGTTGCTGTATATAAAATTCTGAGCTTCCCTAACCTACTCAGAAGAGGGGACCCAGTGATGAATGGGACTGAATTCCCCACCACCTTGGTGTGGTGGACATTCAGGAGAAGACTTTCTCAATTGTTAAAAAAAATAATGTGACATTTCTCAACAATTGTGTGAATACATACACATATATACATATATATGTGTAGCGTGCTCTTGCTTAGTCGCTCAGCCGTAGCTGACTCTTTGCAACCCCAGGGACTGTAGCCCACCAGGCTCCTCTGTCCATGGGATTTCCCAGACAAGAATACTGGAGTTTCTTGCCATGTCCTCCTCCGGGGATCTTTCCGACCCAGAGATAGAACCTGCATCTCCTGCACTGGCAGGCAGATTCTTCACTGCTGAGCCATCAGGGAAACCTTATATATGTGTATAGTAAGTGAGTGTTAGTTGCTCAGTCGTGTCTTATTCTTTGCGAATCGATCCCAAGCAATATAACCTGCCAGACTCCCCTGTCCATGGAATTCTCCAGACAAGAATACTGGAGTGGGTAGCCATTCCTTTCTCAAGGCGATCTTCCTGATCTAGGGATCAAATCCAGCTCTCCTGTATGCCAGGTAGATTCTTTACTGTCTGAGTCATGAGGGAAGCTCTATATATGCACCTATATGTACACAAATACACATGTATATTTACATGCACATATATTATAAAAATTAATAAATTTATTCTCATTTTGATAATTCTAGAAAATGGAATTCTTAGAGACTAAAGTGAAGAGATGACAGTGACAATGGCAAATCTATTCTTCACAATATTCATCAAAACAGAATTAAACTGATCTAACTTCCAATAAAAGTTTCCCCTTCACATTACTGCCTTTAAAAATATCATATCTCAGAGGGCTCAGCAAGTCAATTGCTTATTGACTTTCCAGTGGGTCCATATAGTGTAATGAGTGTTTATATCTCTATTTTTAAATTACTTATTGGATTTTTAAGATTAAACAAAGCATATGAGAAAAATTACAGTGTTGGAAATTGAGAGAGTTGGTCAAATGAGTACATTATCCTACCAAAATTATATTTAAGCCTTTTAAAATGAATATTAAAACACTACAAAGGATGCTTTTAAAAAGATTTTTACAACAAGCAGTTCTTAATAAATTGACTATCTTTTTATAATTTTAGTTACTATAATATGAGCTCCTATCCCCATATAAAAGTCTAATGGCCTTCTCTAGATTAGGTAATAAAGTCAGTTCCCAGTTTGAATGAATTTGTGCTATTCTATAAGAGCTATAATGAGACTTTCCCAAAAAACTTAAAAATAGCAGTAAAAAAATCTGAACTTTTGACTATGATATAGTGTAATCAGAATATTATCAGAGAGGCAAAACTGTGAATGGCACTCCTCTGTTTAAAGTTCTTCTAAAGTGTCCTGTTACTCTTAGGTTAGAGCTTTGAGTTCCAGCTTTGCCTAGTCCCTGCTTACTTACCACACCAGCTTGAGCACGGGCCACTCTCCTATTCATTTGGTATTCACACACTTTGTTTCCTGAGCTGGAGCAATCAGCTCTTGCCACCTGCTCCACTCACCCAGCCAACAATCTCCCATCTCTTCCTCTACCCTCTATATTCTTCTATAGGGCCCTGCAGACCTCTACAACACTCATTCTTCATGTAATCCACTGTTGTATGTTTGACCCCCTAAGTGTTGTATTTATTCACCATTGCTTTGAGCCTTATCATTTAGCACCAGTAACTCAGAATCATATCTGCTGAAAGAGTGACTTTATCATGAAACCTGAGCCCAGCTTCCCTGCCCCAACAGCAATAAAGTCCCTCTTCCACCACCACACAGACATTGTAAAGAAAGTTCCCTTCTCACAGTGAGACAAAGGGAATCTCACTTCTCACCATGATGACAGTCTGTGAGTTCAAAAGGGATGTATTACTATTTTACCCATAAATATCAAATATTACATTTGTTGGGAGAATATTTTCCCCCACCCAACCAGCATAGATAAACAACAATTAGCAAATCTTATGTCTTGTGATGGCCCTCTAATGTCAGAAAGCAAAGAGGAACTAGAGCTTCTTGATGAGGGTGAAGGAGGAAAGTGAAAGAGCTGACTTAAAACTAAATATTAAAAAAACTAAGATCATGGCATCCGGCCCCATTCAGTTCAATTCAGTTCAGCCATGCCTGACTCTTTGAGATCCCATGGACTACAGCACATCAGGCTTCCCTGTCCACCACCTGTCAGAGCTTCTTCAAACTCATGTCCGTCCATCAAGTCCGTGATGCCATCCATCTGGCCCCATTACTTCATGACAAATAGAGGGGCAAAGGTGGAGGTAGTGACAGATTTCCTCTTCTTGGGTTCTAAAATCACTGGAGATGGTGACTGTAGCCATGAAATCAGAAGACGACTGCTTCTTGGCCGCAAAGCTATGACAAACCTAGACAGTGTGTTGAAAAGCAGAGACATGACTGTCCATATAGTCAAATCTATGGTCTTCCCAGTGGTCACAGTTGTGAGAGCTGGACCATAAAGAAGGTGGAGCACTGAAGAACTGATGCCTTCAAACTGTGGTGCTGGAGAAGACTCCTGAGAGTTGCTTGGACAGCAAGGAGATTAAGCCAGTCACTCTTAAGGGAGATTGGCTCTGAATACTCATTGGAAGGATTTGATGTTGAAGCTAAAACTCCAGTATTTTGGTTATCTGATGCAAACAACTGACTCATTAGAAAAGTCCCTGATGCTGGAACAATTGAGGGCAGATGGAGAAGAGGGTGTCAAAGGATGAGATGGCTAGAGGCCATCACTGATGCAATGCACATGAACTTAGGCAAACTTCGGAGATGGTGAGGGACAGGGTCCTGGCGTGCTGCAGTCCATGGTGTTGCAAAGAGTTGGACATGACTAGGCAACTGAAAACGACAATGGCTTATAAAGGTCTAATATGCAGAATGTATCTAGAACACTTATAACCCAACAATAAGACAAACAACCCAATTTAAAAATAGGCAAAGGATTTGAATAGATATTTCCCCAAAACAGATATGCAAATAATCAACAAGCATGTACATGAAAAGATGTTCAGCATCATTCATTAGAAAAATGCAATTCAAAACCGCAATGATATCCCACTTCTCACACCTAGGATGGTTACAATCAAAAGACAATCCAGAGTGCTGCTGAGAATGCGGAGAAATTGGAACCCTCATATATCAAAAGTGGGAATATGAAGTGGCACAGCCATTTCAGAAAACAGGTTCACAACTTCTCAAAAAGTTAAGCATAGAATAGTGTTTGGGTGAAAATCGTGTCACCTCACCTCCAAATTCCTATGCTAAAGTCCTAACCCTCAGTACCTCTGAATGTGATGGTATTGGAGATGGGACTTCAAAGAGGTAATTAAGGTAAGATGAGGGCCTGTGTCTGGGTCCTAAACCAACATAGCTGGTGTCCTTAGAAGAAGAAGAGGTGATTAGGACACAGAAACATGCAGCCATAGAGAAACAACCAAGTGAAGACACAGCAAGAAGGTTGTCATCTGGAAGCCAAGGAAAGAGGCCTCAGAAGAAACCAAACCTGCCAATACAGTAAGTCCCCTACATACGGATGAGTTCTGTTCTGGGAGCATGTTCATAAGTCCAATCTGTTTATGAGTTCAACAAAGTCAGCCTAGGAACCCAACTAACACAATCAGCTATATAGTACTATACTGTAATAGGTTTATAATACTTTTCACACAAATAATACATAAAAAACAAACAAAAAAATAGAAAACATTTTTAATCTTATAGTAATATACCTTGAAAAGTACAGTACCACCAGCTACATCACTGCTGCTTTTATGCTTGTTCCTGGAATCCCTGACTTGAAACAAAGACACTGTACCACTGTCCTCTATAAAGTACACAAAAGCACCACCACTTCTAGAGAGGCACCCATGACAGTGTACACCAGACACATGAACTAACTTACAATTTGGACACACAAATGTACATTCGCATCTTTGAAACTTTGCAACCTGAAGGTTTGTGTGGAAGATGCCTATTGTACCTCAATTGTGGACTTGGGGCCTCAACAACCGTGAAAAGTTAATTTCTACTGTCTACAAAAACTAAGCTAAGAAAAACCTCTATTGAGATTTAAGAATGTTCTGGGCTTCCCTGGTGGCTCAGTGGTAAAGAATCTGCCTCCCAGTTTGGGAAACACGGGTTCAATCCCCAACCCGGGAAGATCCCACAGGTTGAGGGACAGCTAAGTCTGTGCAGCTCAACTTCTGAGCCTTTGCTCTAGAGCCACAAGCCCTGGGCCCACGGGCTGCCGCTACTGAAGCCCACGAGCCCTGGCTGCACTCAGCAACAAGAGAAGGCACCACAGTGAGAGCCCTGCGCGTCACAAATAGAGAGTAGCCCCCACTCGCTCCAACTAGAGAAAGCTGGCGCACAGCAACAGAGACCCAGCACAGCCAAATAAATCAATAAAAATGTTTGAAAAAGATTAAAGAATGTTCTTCCATCCCCTTCATAATTTTGATAAAAATTTCCCTTGGAAAACAATAGTACTGAAGTATGTAAAAGCCTCACATAGAAGACATAAACCAGAACATAAAGAATACAACTAAAAGTATAACGCTTTTGGGGGGTAAACAAATCACCTCTATAGAAAGTTTGGAAACAGGGAATCCATATTCACCAGAACAAATGGCCCAGAACGTAAATGAACTACATAAATCGGAGCATAACATAATCAGTTTTCACTCTACCTATTTATTGCTTTTGATGAAATTCTCTTACCAGGTCCTACTGAATTTGCCATTATCTGCCAAACCTGAAATAAAGTGATTTTTTAAATTCCCTAAATAACATTTGAAATGCATTTTAAATTTAGGTCTATTTGGTTAGTGCTCTATATTCCATTTGAGGCACAATGCTAGACTATCACGTATTTATTTTCATGGCTGGCTTTCTTATTTGGCACTGTTTAGTTCAAATTGTACTTGTAAAACCTAAGACAGACAAATGTTTAGGTCACATTTATTCTGGTCTTTTAAACTGCTCTGTTGTATCTATACAATAAAACTCAAAAAGACGTGGTTTGTGTAGTTGTGAGGATTTCTATTCATTTGTGCCAAGTTCCACATTATATTTATCTCCTTGCTATCACTCAAACACAGGCTTGATTCATAAAAAAAAAGTGGTCTTTGTGTTACCTTCTGAGTCCATTCTTCCGGCTATATAAAATTAACTTGAGTTCTCTTTGCCTTTGTCTCAAAGTTTTTTTGTTTCTTGGTATTCTCTAGTTGTATTTCTTCTATTGCTCAATGAATGAGGGAAAAAAGCATGTAAGAATTCAATGTGTAAATTCTGAGTCTCAGGTCCTCAGAGAGCCTGTCTCTGCCTCAGGTTCCTTAGACCAAGCAATACAAATGCTCCATGAGGTGGATGTTTCTAGACTGCATGAAATGGCCTCTTTTCTCTTAGTCTTAAATTACAGGATTATAAATCAAGTTAATTTTCATTCAGCCTTATCTATTTGGAATGGAACATTTCAAATTTAAAACTATTTTTCTTTTCATAAGCCTCAAATGAATTATATTTCCATGTGTTCAATTAAGTGGAAAAAAGTAAAGTGACAATTGATTGTGTCACCTTAGCCAAGAAACAGCAGAGGTTGATGGGCTCTGGTGGAGATCCGTGATTGGGTCCTGCAACAGGATGACCCAACCTGTCATGAGAACCACAAAAACTGCCAGTTTGGCAAATCAGAATGATCATGGGAACTAAGTCAGATGGAAGGGCAAATAGAATGCCATTCATTTATATGTGGAATCTTTAAAAAATGAGAAAAGCAAACTTATTCACAAAACAGAAACAGACTCACAGACTTAGAAAATAAACTTATGATTACAGGTGGAGGTGAAGGACTGAGGAGAGGGACAGATTGTAATAACCAATAAGGGAGCAGGGAGCTCTGCTCAGTATTCTGTAATGATGTAAAGGGGGAAATCATTTGAGAAAGAATAGATACAGGTAGATGTATAACTGAATCACTTTGCTGTATATCTGAAACTAATACAACATTGTTAAAATCATCTCTACTCCAATATAAAATAACTTAAAAAAAAAGCCTCATCACCCCCTGAGGATAGCAGTAACCCATTCACATGGTATTCCTGAGACAGCACACAGGATCTTGAGTGAGGGGACCCCTCATTTTCAATCACTCTTGTAACCATAAGGAAGATGTATAGATGTATTTCTTAAGTAGAATGTAATTATGTTAAAAAAAATAGTTTAAATCATTCAAAATTAACATATTCTTTTCAAAAGTGCCTACTCAGTGTTGGGAGGACCCAGAGCCAGGGGTGGCAGGGGTTTAACCCAACATCTCATTTCATGAAGAAGTTGGCTTTCTGCAAGAGAGGAGCTTGGGCTGAGTGATCACCATCCCACCACTCAACATGAAGACAGAGAGAAAGTCTGCAGACTTGAGACCTGGGAAGACCCCACAAAAAAAGGAGCTCAAGGAGCAGTTATTTCTTTCTCTGCTTTGAGCTCAAAAAAGCTCACTCAAGAAGACTGAAAGAGGCCTCACCATTTTAGTAAATGCTGTCTCCTCCTCCTGTAGCTGCTTTTGTGAAAAAGCAGAAAGGGTCCTCAAAGAAACTTCTGAGAGAGTTGTTCTCAGTCTTTTGACCTATATTATTGTTGCTGTTGTTGTTTAGTAACTCATCCATGTCCAAGACTTTGTGACGGGCTATGGACTGTAACCTGATAGGCTCCTCTGCCCATGGGATTTCCCAGGCAAGAATAGCAGGTTGCCATTTCCTCCTCCAGGGGAACCTTCCCAATCCAGGGATCAAATCTGCATCTCCTGCATTGCAGGCAGATTCTTTACAGCTGAGCCACCAGGGAAGTATCTATATAAGGAAAGTATCCTTAAGGAGTTTGCTTTTGAACCAAACCTATGTTAATTTGTACACATCTGGCATTTCAACCGACAGCCTACAGTCTCACAAGTACTTCTGAGGAGAGTAGTTCCAGGAATCTGAGGGGCTGAACAGAAGAGATCAGTGAGAAATGGAAGTGGGCATCAAGAGGCAGACCTGCCCATGAAGCTTCAGTAGATCAAAAAGTTGCCTAATATAAAAAAGAAGATGAGAAGAAGCTAAGGACTTTAGAGTCAGAGAATGATCAAATGAATAAAGATTTAATGTATTTGGAGGCTAGGATGTCACAAACCATGCACAGGTTATTTTGGGTTTCTTCTTGATAGTTGTATTATTTCCATGCTCAATGACATTTGTTTCATGGGTAGAGTCTCGGTAGTCATATGCCATATTTATTAAAACTTTAAAAATGAGAAACTTAATATAGACCTTGTCTGCACAGGGGCCAGACCTCTGAAAAAGCAGCACAACATCACCATCTAGTGTCTAAAACCTAAAAGTTAAATCAGATGTCTTTTCTCGGTAAGCTGTATCCACCTCTTTTGCGATCCCATGGACTTTATTAGCCCATGTCCCTCGGATTTCCCAGACCAGAATACTGGAGTGGGTAGCCATTCCCTTCTCCAGGGGATCTTCTCAACCCAGAGATCAAACCCACGTCTCCTGCATTGGCAGGTAGATTCTTTACCACTGAGCCAGTAGGAAAACCCCTATAAAATCACAGTCATTGACCTATAAAATCATACAGGATTCTCTAGAAGGAGCCATTATTCAATAGGTAAGGAAACAAATACTGAAAGCTTAAGTGATTTTTTTCCTTATGCTTATAGAGCTATGACCAAAGAGACTCCTTATCAACCCGCTCAATCCTGGTGATCCGAACTCAATTCACTGATAAATGAACGAGCAGTCACTTAGTATTCATATGTTCTCAATAATCCTGAAATGTGTTGGAAGAAAAAGCAACAAGAGGGGGAGATCCTCCTGTGTACCAGTCTTCACCACAATCATCAGGATCTGTCCTCAAGTTAGACTATTTTGATGACAGCTGGGATGTTACCAAATGTAGACAACCTGTCAAAAGAAACTTAAATAAATATAAATGTGATTAAATAACGGAGAAGGCAATGGCACCCCACTCGAGTACTCTTGCCTGGAAAATCCCATGGACGGAGGAGCCTGGTAGGCTGCAGTCCATGGGGTCGCTAAGAGTCAGGCACGACTGAGCGACTTCACTTTCACTTTTCACTTTCATGCATTGGAGAAGGAAATGGCAACCCACTCCAGTGTTCTTGCCTGGAGAATCCCAGGGACAGAGGAGCCTGGTGGGCTGCCATCTCTGAGGTCGCACAGAGTCGGACACGACTGAAGTGACTTAGCAGTGATTAAATAAGCATCCAATCTCGTCCTAGCACATAGTAAAACAACAGAAGCATTAGGTAAGGGCAAAGTTACTTCCCTAAGGGTTTTTTAGTAGTCTACAAGATTCAGTACATCAATATCAAAGGAAATGGATACCTTAACCATATTTAATATTTAGCTTATAAGTAAAAATAATTTTTTACTGTTTTTTCTTGGGATATAATTGCTTTACAATGTTGTGTTAGTTTCTGTTGTACAAGGAAATGAATCAGCTATATGTATACACACATCCCTTCTCTTTTAAGCCTCCCTCCCACCCCTACATCCCACTCTCTAGATCACCGACAGAGCATCGAGCTGAGCTCCCTACACTGCACAGCAGGCTCTCACTAGCTAGCTATTTAACACATGGTAGTGCACATGCATCAACCCCAATTTCCCAACTCATCCCACCCCAGCTCCTCCCATTATTAAAACATTCTTTTTTCTCTTCACCAGCTGTTCTATTTCCTCTAAACCTTCAAAATAGAGATCATAACAGGAATTCAAGACAATGACTACGGTGGTTTCCTCTATGAACTCACATTTAGCAGTGGATTTCTTACTGAGCCACTTCAGGAGACTATGGCTGAAGTTGGAGAAAAGGTGGGGAAGCATTTGGATGGGTTCTCTTTTCCATTTCATCATAGATCCAGCATCAAACAGCTTGACTGTAAGTCTCTGCCTCTGTTGCTCCAAAGGTCTTCCTTTTTTCCTTTTGGCTGCTCCTGGGTTATCAACACCTCGTATTCAGTATAAGTGATGGTGATAGCTCATAGTGCTGGCAATGCTTTTGGTGCCTACTATGGTTTTTAGCTGACCACTTACGACAAACCCCCCTGCCATTAGAGCCCCAGCTTAGCTGGAGTCCTGGCAGGGCCTCCACTGCCCTTCCTGCCCCATTTCCACACTTGCCTCAGGGTTACAAGGTTTTAATCAAAGGCATAAAGCCAGAAATTCTTAAGAAAGGGCAGGGAGCTTATCAGAATCACCTAGGGAGATTATCCTAATTATAGCCCCCCACACACCTCATCTTTTCCTTACAGAGGGAGTGTTTCATAGCCCTCAGGTATGTTAGGGAGGGAAAAAAGAAGTTGAAACCCATTGGCTTCAAGCAAGGAGAGAGGTGAGGTTAATCTTCTTTTGATTTAGATTGAAAATACTTCAAAAGAGGGAAATGAAAACTTGTCTCCTAAGGATGAAACTATAATAAAACCTTAATTAATTTGGACCCCATTAATTCAAAACGTGTGATAATTAGAAAAATGGTTAGGTTAAAGTTTACCTTTCCTCTAGCTGGGGAAAAAGGTGGCTGAAGATTACTTTCCCACACCTAGGAAAAATGAATTTGCTAAGCAAATTAATACTTACAAAGAGAAAAACATTTAACTCCTTGAGCAAGCAGTTTTCAGAGAATTTAGTTATTTCTAATACATCAACAAGTACTATTGTAATTATATGTAATCTCTGGTCATTAGAATAGATTCCCCCAGGGACCTTTCCTAGGCATCACTTGAGTCATCAAAGTTATCTATTGGAGTTAATGAAATTAAATTTCTTTTCAGAATTCCATAAGTCTGACAGTGCTTTCCTCCAATTCAGCTGGATTTTCTATGGTTTTACTGCATTTCACCTACAGGTAAACTCAAAGGCAACCTTAGCATCTCTTACCACTTGTGTCATCAAATGTGTCTAAACATGTTCAGGTCTTGATTTCAGCAAAACACAAATAGACAACACATTTAAAAAACAAGAATTAAGAATGGGAGGAGCCCAGCTTGGCAATATATACCTACAACTGGTTCAGCAACAATCAACAATATTGTCTTAAAAATATAGACATGTTTCCTCGAACGTTTTCGTAGTACCATAGTTTGTCAAAAGGTGTTATTTGGGAAAGGGATTAGGAGAGAGGAAGAGGGTGAAGAGCTCTATGGACAAAGTATTTGGGGAAATGATAGTTTAAACAAGTTAAGCAGGTTGCTATACAGCAAGTCTTCAAGAGCCTTCCTGGAGGAGGAAATGGCAACTCACTCTGGTATTCTTGCCTAGAGAATCCCATGGACAGGGGAGGCTGGAAGGCTACAGTTCCTGGTGTTGCAAAGAGTAGGACATGACTTAGCAACTACCTAAGAGCCTTTTCTATACAAATGGACAATGTCTACTTTCAAGCGAGTGGTGCAATACTTTCTAAAGTTACTTTAAAAGGAAGTCCTTTCTTCAAAAAGCAACCTGGGAACATTATCCCAATGCTCCATGAATACTCTTTAGAAAACACTAAACCAGTTATGTGGCAATTAATGAATATCCTCAGAATACCAATAGTTAACCAAGATTTTCTGTTGCCTAATTATTTCAACATAGCAAATAGAAATAATAAAACATTACATCCTATATTATTAT
The DNA here is from genome assembly GCA_006408695.1 of Aepyceros melampus. Classification (NCBI taxonomy): domain Eukaryota; kingdom Metazoa; phylum Chordata; class Mammalia; order Artiodactyla; family Bovidae; genus Aepyceros; species Aepyceros melampus. The sequence continues at coordinate 99,874 of SJXQ01000570.1, read as the reverse complement.
ATTCATCTACCCTATTCCATTTGAGTTTCTTACAATTGCCGGCTGTACCCTGAGGCTTTATGAACTGAAGTTCCTGTGGTTTGATTTAAAATATTTTAATTAAGTGAAGCTTTCTGCCCCAAGGCTTTCTAAAGCAATTTTCAAAACCTCAGAAACAAACAAATGTTAGACCAATGGCATTACCATTGATAAACCACGGCCATTTTCAAGCCTTCATTTCTTACTTTGTTTTACTGTGCATAGAAATATTTTATTTGAAATGACAACATAAATCACAGAGTTAGACAATGTAGGACCAAAGTTATGTGCCATGGGAACAACGAGAAATACAAAGTTCACCACAAAATACCTTCAGCCACTGGCGAACTCATCTAACACAGGAGTGGTTTCACCTGTGTAACAGGGAAGAACAAAGCCTGACTCCATGTTGGATCCGTTTCTTTTACTTTAACCTTTGTTTTCCGTTGCTTCAGTTACTATAATCTCTAAAAAGACACTGTATATAAACATACAAAATGGCCCGCCTCAGGGAACCCTGACCCTCTGCCAGAATGTTAAACTAAAGCACCTTTATTCAGCTCACAGGGAAACACCCTGTCCCTCTCCACCTGTGAATGGCTGGCTGCAGGAAAGAAGAAATTAACAGATCCACTCCCCGAGGCTGGCCAAATCAGGAGATATTTTGCAAGACTTAGAACCGTTTTACTTCCTCACCTTCTCCCCCTCTCTGTTCTATAAAACAAACCAGCATCCAGACCCTGAGAAGATGGCACTTAGGACTCTAGTCTGCCATCTTCTCAGATGCCCAGCTTTCTGAATAAAGTCGCTATTTCTTGCCTCAACATCTCATCTCCCAATTATGGGCCTGCGATGCATCAAGCAGGCCAGACTCAGTAACACCTGTATATAACTTAAGACTGGAGTCATCAATGTTTTCCTGGTGAAGAGTTATTTGAACTTTCCCTTCAAAATGTTATGTTTACATTTTAGAGGTGTCCATATGCACTTTTTGTGGGTTTTAGAGCAACTCAACTATGGTTTAAGGAGATGTTACAGCAAAATTTCTCAAACTGTCCCAGGACCAGTAGTTTTAGCATCACAAAAAAAAAAAAAAAAAATAGAAATGTATCTGAAGTGTAAGCTTTGAAGTCACAAAGGCCTACATTTGATGATTTGATGTTACTTAATCTTTCTAAGCTTTAGTGTCTTATCTATAAAATAATTTTTTAAATGTTACCTTCTTCAAGGAGTTGCTTTCAAGAAAGGAAAAACAAGATGATATATGTGAACACTTTCTTGGTGCTGGGCAGTGTTCAGCATGGAGACAGGTGGCTCAGACAGTAAAGAATCTGCCTGCAATGCAGAAGACCTGGGTTTGATCCCTGGGACAGGAAGATCCCTTGGAGAAGGGAATGCAACACACTACAGTATTCTTGCCTGGGGAATCGCATGGCAGAGTAGACTGGTGGGCTATAGTCCATGGCTCGTAAAAAGCTGGACACGACTGAGCAACTAACTCTTCTTGTCCCACTATTTAGGGGAGAAGGGGAGCCTTGATTTAGAAGGAAAACAAACCTTCTATCCTTTCCCTACAAAGTTCAGTCTTGAATGGCTATCTCAGGCACCCTAATATGCTATGAATGTTTCTCAGGTGTGCCCCCAAATTTTGATCAGTGTATGAAACTGGTCTTTGCTAGGCTGGTACATATACTCTGACTACAATGGCTAGTGAACAGGACATTTTGGTGAGCAGTGGTTTGGTAAGAGCAGAACTACTACAACTCACTGTGAATGAGGTAAGAAACACCAAGCTTTTGCCCCAAAAAGAGTTCAAGATGACTGAAGCAGATCAGAAGTTGGCCTCTGGAGCAGAAAAGAGTGCTGTCAGGACACGGGACTGTGCCAAGGCCTGAGGAGCAAGGGGACAGGATAGTAGTGAGCATCCATTAAGAGCCAGGGGCTGTGACTTCTCCACTGCTGTTTTATTTAATCTTCTTAACACCTCATGCAGAGAAGGCAATGGCACCCCCACTCCAGTACACTTGCCTGGAAAATCCCATGGACAGAGCCCTGGTGGGCTGCAGTCCATGGGGTTGCTGAGAGTCGGATACAATGGAAGTGACTTCACTTTCACTTTTCACTTTCACGCATTGGAGAAGGAAACGGCAACCCACTGCAGTGTTCTTGCCTGGAGAATCCCAGGGACAGCGGAGCCTGGTGGGCTGCCGTCCATGGGGTCACACAGAGTTGGACACAACTGAAGCGACTTAGCAGCAGCAGCAGCAACACCCAATGAGAAAGGTCCTACTGTCTTCCCCATTTTATAGATGCAGTCCTTAAGGAATGGGCCCAAGATCATGGAGCCAAGAATCCAGACCTCCCTCTGGCTCATCACCTCATTACCACTCCCCAGCCTCAGCTTTCTGTCCCTGGGGAGCTATTATAGACACTGTGCCATTATCATTAAATTGTAGCAGTGATTGTGTTGAAATTATTGCTGACTTGCTTCTCTGTTTTGTTTTGAGCTTTTGAATTCCTTCATGCATGCCACCAACATTTCTAATATCCCAAAGTATGCCAAGAACACAGAAAGGATGATAAACACCAGCTAGGTATTACTGATAAGTTTCTACTCAGGTATTCTGCCCCAGTGCCTTGCCTTTAGAAACCACACTGCAAAGCTTCAGCCTCCTTTGATCCTGCCTTTCACTAAAATGAGTTTCTCTAGAGCGGGTTTAAAGCTTATATTTGTATTCTACCTTCAATTCCTACAGTGACCCGAAGTCTCATTTCCCGCCTTCCCTTTTGGAATTCTCCCCATGGTTTCTGTTTCCAGCTTCCCCAGTCTGAATTCTTAATTGGCCTTATCTCCCCTTCATCACTTCTGGCCCTGCTGGTAACCAGTCCCTGGAGAAGAGCCTCAGTTGTAATAGACCAAGGACGTTCTCCTTCCATTTTCTGGAATAACCCAGGGACTGCAGCCTGCACACCAGGAATCAATTGAACCCGCACAGCTTAGCACTTGTGAGGCTTTTCGACCCCCCACCTGCTTTTCCAATATCATCTTATCAGTTCCCTTCTGATCCAACCCATTACATGAAACTGAAGTATACTTCATTTATTAGCTGCTCTTTTAAAATTCTGTTAAGACGCGGAGAACGGAAAAAGGCGTAATGATAAACGCTCAAAAATGGAAATTTCGGTCATTTTGGGAAAGGGGTGTTGAAGTCTGAGTACTTGAGGGGTTTCATTATATACTTCAAAGTAAAATTAACACTATTTCTGGGTTTTATTCATGCCTTTTGAAACACATATCCATGCTGGCAGCATCCGCTCTTACTCTTAGTAAACTCGTATTTAAGACTGATTGATCCTCTTACCTTGCACTAAGACTTCTTGGCCTTTGAAGAGCATTTCCTGTATCATTAAGATTTTCATCTCCAGTTCTTGAAATAGATAACAAACACCACTTTTCAAGTTTTGTGGGACACTTTTGCCCTTGTCATTAGCAAGCACTTTGGGTTTCTGAACTGACATTTTGTTCGAGAGGCCATCAGAAGAGCTAATTAGGCTGCATCTCTCTGCTTTGGAGCTCATGGCCTTGGTAGAGCAGCTCCTGAATTCAGAACTTTTTCGAGTTGGGCTGGGCTGCCCTCAGGCCAAAGCAATCCCTAACACACAATGCCAAGACTTCAGCTGAGTTCCTCAGTGCTCTTGCTGTATCTATTTTGTGTGGCCAAGCAGCCTGCAGGAGCCTTAAACTGACGCTAGCCTCCTCGTGTGAGAGACCTGAATAACAGCCCACAGATTCATAAGTAAATAAGTTCCTAGTATGACTTCCCCAACAGCCCTTGTGATCAACAGTCTCCCCTACTTCTTAGAGCCTTCCCCTTCTCCTTAGGCACACGCCATGGGAGTCTAGTCTACCAAAACCCTGCCCTTTTTGGTGTGAATTGACCAATCTGAGTTTAGCACAGGAACCTCAAAGCACTCCACCCACAGACCCTAATAAAGGCATGTCCCCTAGACACTGCCTGTCTCTCTGCCTACACTGCCTTGACTCCCCAGTGGCCCCTTGGGTGCTTCCTCCAGGACCTGTGAGTGGTAAATATCTCTATCTCCATTTCTCTGGCTGTTTTCTGTTGCACCATGGCTCATCATCCAGAACCCTGTGCTCTATGTAATGAACAGTAATTAAACAGTCATAGCATTCAGTGACATCACTGGAATGGCCAAGATTTCTGGCACACTCTGTGTCTTAATCAAAGATGCACTCAGAATTTACCTGCATAAAAAATAAGGAGAGAGATCAAGACAAGGTAGAGTGCGTAGGTTTTTGTAATTATCTCCCCATTACTTAATTAAAAGTAGAAAAGACCAAATAATATTCTCAAAAGAAATTTTTTCCAGTGCACCTAATTATTTGGTTTCAAAAACGGTAAAAACAACAGGTACATTGTTAGTTCTAGTAACTCACTCTAAGGACAGGATGAAGGCACTTTGTTTTAGGAGATTATTTTCTTAATTTTGAAATCCATCCTGCACATCATCACTGGGGATTTAGAGGATGCTAAGCTCCGACTCAGAAGACATACGAGATTTCTTTATGCTGTAGTTAGTGTCATAATTTATGTGTTGAAAAGCATTTCTAACACTTCTTCTAAAAAGTTAATCACAAAACCCTAGCTCCTCTAGCAAAGCATTAACTGAAGACCTCAAATGTTTAAGACCCATAGGTCTTAAAAAGGAAGCTTCCAGCATCTTAATCCCAGCTGCATGTCACCATTCAAAGGATTACCAGGTCCAGATTCTCTTCATAATCTTTAAACACAAACGTGAGTCTTTTCTGCCTAAGCTGAAGAGAGGAAGAGAAAGACAAAGCTCTCCCTCTATCCTCAGTTCAGGCTAATCAAGGTTTCCATCATCTTTAGCCAACTTCCCCAACAAAACCATCCAGATCTTTCATTTCTTTATCTATCATGACCTCAAGATGGCATGAACCAGCATGCCGTGGATTACTTTCCCTATATTCATGGAATCTTTTCTTCTTCATCTTATGCTCCCAGTAGCCCTTTGTTAACTGAACAGCAGCCCCTACAAGATACATAGGTGACAGCATTCCTGAGAAAGAAAGAATAAGGAAAACCTATGGTATTTCAATACAAAATCAATACACATCTTCAATGTTTGATTCATGTGCTAAAAGAAACATATAAAGTTCACTGAAGTTATGATCCTTCTCCCAAGGCTTCTATTTCTAATGGGATTTCTTTTAGCTATGACTATTATTTTTACTCTCAGTAAATGTTATCTTAGCCCATCAAGGAAAGGTGAAACCTAGAACTTTCAGATGTGAATCTGCTGGTGATTCACGTTTATTATGTCTTTAAATTGATACCCGGAAGACATATTTATAGTGTTGTCTATATCTATAAAGGCAGCTGCAGTATAAGTGGCCTAAGAATGTGAAAGTAGAAAAGGAAATCTGTGATTAAACATTTCATAACCTCCCAGAAGCCACAGGCTAAAAGAAAATGTAGCTTTCATTTGTGGAGCAAAAAGGTGAGAGATGTGAGGCAGGCCGTGGCCAACACTTTGATGCACTTAAATAAAGTTGCGTCAGAATTTAACAATAAGCTACCTGGTGGCACCTATGGATTTACCAACAACTCTCCCAACTGCTTCCATTTATACCCACAATGGGCCATTTTTCCCACATGTAGATGAAGTAATTGCCTTTACAATCTTAATAAGTGAGTTATTTTGAAAACTTATTACAACACCACAACTCATTCGGGGACAGCAGCTCCTCGTTTTCCTTTCTCTTGATTTCTCTTCACTGACCATGGAGAGCACAGTGAAGTTTCACTGATCAACTAAAGCAGGACCCTTCAACTGTGTGCCTGTGAATTCACACCTATTTATGATTAAGGTACAATCACTGTCTCCTGTTAGTATCACCTTTCTTGCTTTTGACAAGGAGAAAAAGAATGAAAGAAAAGCCAGAAAAAGACAGAGCGTCTGTAAGTTTTGGCATTTTAAATGTTTGTTCTCAATGACAATTCTTTCATAAATAAGTGGCATTGTTTTAAAGGAGAGTGTTGTTTCTTAGCACATATTCATTTGGTTTTGCAGAATAGAATCCTGTTAACATTGAGAAACTGTTCTGGGACAGTGGTTTTTCATGAGCCTCCAGGAAAAAGATAACATTGCTATCCTTTTCTCTTATTATTTCAAGATTTACATGAACTATTTTACTTGAACATTCTTTTCCTGTAAGATTCCTTTCACTGTTGTTCCTTCATTATTAAGCAATTCTCTATCTCGCACATTGCAAAGGCATTTGCCAGATTTTCATAGTTAGATTCAGACATTCTGAATGCAAAATAGCACAATTAGAACTATTTTACATGACAGTATTTGGATTTGCATCTGGCAAGATTATTCCTACTCACCATTTTATTTCTTTAGTCTCTTGTATATCTTTTGTATACAGTATCAATTCAGAATCATTTAAGGATTAATTGATTAATAAATGCATTCAAGTCTGTGTTGTTGTGGTTGTTATTTAGTTACTAAGTCATGCCCAACTCTTCTGCGACCCCATGGACTGTAGCTCACCAGGCTCCTCTGTCCATGGGATTTTCCAGGCAAGAATACCAGAGAGGGTTGCCATTTCATATTCCAGGGAATCTTCCCAAAACAGGGTTCAAAGACTCATCTCCTGCATTAGCAGGCAGACTCTTTACCACTGAGCCACCAAGGAAGCCTATGGTTCATAGAAAATTATTTTCATTTGAACTTTTCTGTAGAATATGGACCTTCTATGCCATCACAGTTTCTTTTCAAAAAGCATTTCACTTCCTCAGATGTATATATACTAAGAGAACAATTAATGTCATCACAGAAAATATAGACTTTGAATCTATATTCTAGCTTATCCATTGACAGTTGTATGATATTGGAAGTAAAAAATAGAAATAATAATACTTATAGAGTAAGGTTGTTCTCAGAGCCAGAAATAATGTGCTTTAAATGCCTGTCACACAGTAGGCATTCTCTATGTTGAGATTAGTATTGGTTTTGCACTAGAAAAACTGTCCAAGAAACCGTGATCACCTAGCATGCTCACCAATTCCTTTTGAAGAAAGCATCAGTAAACAATTTCCTAGGTATCAAGGTTATCACTTGAACCAAGGTTATAGTGCATGGGTTGGCCAGCAGCCTATGGCATAACCCAGAGTAGCAAGACTATAATAAATAGTGGCAACTAAGTACAACAAGTCCCCTATATATGAACAAGTTCCATTCCAAGAGCTAATTTGTTAAGTCCGATTTGTCCATAAGTCCAACAAAGTCAGCCTAGTACCAACTAACACAATCAGCTTTAATAGGCTTATAATACTTTTCACACAAGTAATCATTTAAAAACACACACACAAAAAATAAAGAAAACATTTTAACCTTACAGTACAGTACCTTGAAACCTACAGTAGTACAGTACAATAGCTGACATACAGGGGCTGGCATCGACTGAACAGGTGAGAAGAGATACTGACGGGGAGGAAGAGATGATGGGAGATGGTAGAGCTGAAGAATCATCAACAATAGGAGATGGAGGGCAAGCTGCAATTTCACTCACACCTGACGCGGATGACACTGATAGCAGAAGTTCTACTTCCTTGCTGGATTCAATTCTATCTGCCCTCTTGAAAAAATGATCCAGTGATGTCTGGGTAGTAGCTCATTTTTTGTGTTTGTTTCTTTTTCCCCCTCATCATAGATGACACGGTAGCACTCGATTGCATTCTGATGGCTGCTGCAAGCTTCATGCACCATTCTACATTTGGTCAGGTCCTGTGCCCCAGATCCTAATAGTGCCTCCTCAGTTACAGCACAGCTGCCCTGATTCCTCTCTCAAGAATCTGAAAAGATCTCCAGAAAGGAGGTCCTCCTACCAGCTCGTGCCTCTTCTCTTCCTACTCAGCCAAGAAGTGAGCACACATTGTTTTTAATCTCAGTTGATCTAATTCTCTCTTCAGAGACTTTACAGTTTATGGGGAGAGACTAAGGTCAGAGGAACAATTGGCATTCCTTTATTTTACCACCTCCCTCCCCTTCGCTCACTGTTCTGACCACACTCCTTCCTTCTACAACATTTCCAGTAGGTTTTACTTCCCTCTGCTGGACTCTTGCTTCAGGACATCACATGGCTCTTGTCACCCAGGTCTCTAGAACTTTCCCTGTTATTCTGTTCCTTTACTATGATTCCTGTCATTTCTGCTTTCATTACTGTTCCCAGTTCATATCACTACTGCAGGTGTTACTCATTTGCTTGCTAGTGTAGTGTCTGTTTCCCCCAATAATATATAAGCTCCGCAAGACCAGGGTCTTGGTCATTCTCTGTAGTGTCCCAGTTCTTAGCTCTTGTAGATACTCAAGAATATTAATATTTAAATAAAACAAGAATTCACTCATTTTAGTGATGACCTGATTGTGGGGTGGATATATTAACTAGATCTTTTAGAGTTGACTGGATTTTCTCTGTTCTAAACCTGGCTCTTTAGACTATCTTAGCCAACTCCGAGCTCTCTCAGATCCTTTCAAGACATTTCTCTTCTTGCATAAGTTTCCTAGGATGTTTAATTTTGCTTTGAATGAATGGACTCTGGTTTATATACTTCTTTATTAACATTGGATTTCACATAATACATTCTGCGCTCAACCCTGAGTAAACACCAAAAAAAAAAAAAAAACCTGGAAACTCACCATCACACAACCCTCCATCTTAGAAAATCCTTTCCTTCTATTACAGATGCTAGTTCTGCCTGCTGGGGCAAAAGTAAACCAACTGAATAATGCCTCTTTCACCAATGAAATTAAATAAGATTAAGTGATCAACACAAAGATGACATGAATGGTCAATGTTATTTACCTATAAGTAGTTGTATCCCAGAAAAGGCGTTTATTAATCTAAATGAATTCAGAGTTTCTGAATGAACATTGAATAATAAGGGGACTTTTTTTTAAGCTTATTTTCTGCCTCTTGCCTGGTCCAGCTTCTCATCTTTTCCTAACATTTTGTGCATCTTCCTCTCTCCATTAGGACAAGAAGAAGAAGGAAAAGAAAACATTTTTATTAAAAAAAAAAAAAAGGAAAAAAGAATAAAAGTACTAGAGCAATACAAACATTGCTGAGCAGTTTCCAGCCCCCCACCCCCTCCACCTGTTCCCTTATCATGAGTCTGTACAGGCACTGTTGAGATGGATTATACACCACGCCTTGTCTGACATAACAACTTGGCTAGATGTAGCCTTATTCAACTAACACACATTCGCTAGTAAAATATCCCCTACTTCCTAGAAGACACAGAATCTTGAAATTTTTAAATTAGAAGAGAATCAAGGTTTTTTAGCTGGAAGAATAGGACAGGTAAATAGAAAAGTAAGATGATTTCAGAATAGTAAAATCAGACAATAAACTAAGAAGTTTGGATCAAAATAGCACAGTGCTAGACAGATCAGTGAGAAGAGTCTCCAGAGTAAAATAAGACTAGGTTTTATAATATAGTATTTACCTATTCCTTATGTAATTTGCAGTGATTTATCTTTATGTGGTTTTGACTGTCCTAAAGAAAACCAGCCTAAGAGCATGTAGCTGTGTGATCATTTGCTAACCTAGAAAGGTAAAGGAAAACAAAGGGTTCACATTCCTGAGGCCACAGCATGAGAGAGAGCCCCAACAGAGCCTGAGCAGTCAATTGCTAGCAGAAGTGAGTCTCCTCTTTCCTTTCAGAACCAGGCTTCTCAATGGTTCACATCCTCCTAGCATCATTAGCCCAAAGCATCTCTGACTTAAACTGTGCTCCACTACCCTGCTTCCTATCAGGTATAAATCACTCCTGCTCCCACTACATCCACTCCTTTTATCTCCTTCAACAAAATTATGCTAATAGGAATTCTCTTATTCAAATAATTCCTAAAACCAGTTGTATGGAATTATTAGCTAGCCCACTTAGATAAAGTTGTACTGTTTTGCTAACAGTAAAAGTAAAGAAGCAATTGGCAAGAAACGCACTGGACAAACACGTAAGAAAACTAGTTTTCACGTGAATATATTTCTCATATCTTTCCTGTCTTTCTACTTCCGTAGCTATGATCTGGTTCAGGCTTTTGTCACCTCTAAATTACACAACTGCCAATTCTAACTTCACCACCTAAATGCTCCTCACTTATAAACACCACCATCCTCCAATTCAGTTCTCATGGAACTAGGCAATCTTTCTAAGCAACAGGTAGAGAGTACAAATCCCAGTGCAGGTACACAGATATGAAATGTTACACTTAAAAACTTCTGAAAATTGCCAAATAGGTATTTTCATACCTCAAGATTTAGCAAAAGACATATCAAAGAAGTATATTTTTTTAAAAAAGTAAAAAACCAGTTTTGCTGTGGTTTATACTGGACGTAAATAAAGCTGCATCATCTAATGTCTTTGCAGCTATTGTCAGATACCATGGTATCTTGGATTCTACTATTTCAATCTCAGTATTTATATTTTCTACACTGTTGTAGTACTAATTATAGTGTTCACATATGATGCAGTGAACTTTTAGAAATTTCAGGTCAAAAATTACTTTTTTCCCCCAAATCCAACACAGTAGCTCGAAAATGAGAATAAAACATCAAATTCAATTTTAGGTTTGCATTTTAATTTTCAAGCTTAAATTGTTTTGGAGCAGAAGCAGCAATATTCTCTTAAAATCCACTAACATTTTAAGCAAAATGACAGTGAAGAGATTGTAGGGGGTCATCTTTAACACCACACGATATTGATCCCATCTGAGAATGAAGCCTTCATCAAGGAAAGCAGAGCCCAAAGAGGAACATAAACAGATTCTTATTAGATTACAGAGGAGCTAAATCTAGCTATGCTCAAAACCAATTTATTAGCTGAATATTTCAGGTGAATCAGGCAATATGATGCCTTTTAACAATATAAGCTCAGTTTCTAGTACCCGAAGAATAATGGCTAATACACAAATCTGTTCTTTATGAGATGGCTTCCAAGGTGGCTCAATAATAAAGAATCTCCCTGCCAATGCAGGAGACACAGGTTCAATCCCTGGGTTGGGAAGATACCCTAGAGAAGGATATAGCAACCCAATCTGGTATTCTTGCCTGGGAAATCCCACAGACAGAGGAACCTGGCAGGCTACAGTCCACGGGGTCACAAAGATTCAGATGTGACTTAGAAACTAAACAGCAACAGCATTCTTTATATGATATCAAGGTGAGAAAGGAAATATAAGAAAGGAAAGAGTGGCTTTCCTCCTATGGAAAATGTACACCTTCATTGATATTGAGGATTTGCCAGGCTTTCATTGTGGAACTTGGTTGAGGTTGATTAGAGGGTGCAATGCCACAACTCCTCTTTTAAAGGAATTTATTTTCACCCCCTGAGAATCCAGGGCCTGCTCCCATAGCCTTGAAGAAAGGGCAGTGAGTACAGGACGGCCTCCCAGGCCTAACTGGTTTTACCAGGAGTGGGCACCATATTCAAATTGGCTGATCCAATTCTCTCTCCTGAAAAATTGATATGCCTAGTATCTGGCGATGCTTAGACTAAAAGGGCATAATGGTGTGGACATTTTACATGCTCATTAAAAAAAAATAAATCCAACCAACAAGAAAAAAACATCTTGCAGAGGAAACCAAGAATTAGGCCAAATATACAATATGGACTCAGAGAGGTAAAAGTCCATTGCTCTTAGACTTGTTCTCATTCCATGCCCCAGCCATAGGCCTCCTAAGGTCTGGCTACCTTGTTCGCCCTTGTAATCATTCAATATATTCCACTCTGGCAGCTTGAGCTAGTTTGAATGGGTGTCAGCTACCTGCAACCAATCTCTCTCTGAAAAATAGCTCACCTAGTATATGTGAAATTACTTGAGATCCTTTAAATAAAAAAGCTAACTGAATTCAAAATATGAATAAAGGTGATTCCTACTTTTCGATTCCGTTTGTGTTCTTGGTGACCTCATCTTTAAGAGAAAATCCACAAAGGCAAACTCTCTTGCATATGCATTGTTTGCAGGTTGTCCATTTCAGGTCTTAGGCTTAGCTGTTTGGACATTCATGGAAACCATGGAATGATTCAATATAGGCTGGGAAAATGAAAAACAGGCATAGGGACCATATTTTTAAAGCATGATCTCAGATGTACTTATGCGTACTTTTCATCAGAGTGATCCATCTAAAACCCTAAACTAATTATGCCATTCCTTCTTCAAATCCTCTTTATAAGCACTCTATTTTCTTTAAAACAAAATGCAAACTTATAGCTGCTTTGTGCCTACTTACCTCTCCAATCCCATGTCCCTCTCAGTTCTTCATGCATACCCTGCTAGCACTCCTCAAAGTCTTTGAACACAGTATCCCTGACTCTGGCATTAAAATGAGCATACTCTTCCAGGGTCTAGAGGAATTACCAAAAGCTACTTTTGCAAGTGCAAAGTTTGTGTGAAATATCATGTTCGATTACATAAATCCATACTTCTATTCAATATTGTGTACATATTAATATTTGTTTCGAGATGTATTTCCCCAGAACTGACAGTCCATGATGAGTTTTAAGATTGTCTCACTTGTTTCTTTATCCCTGGTGTCTGTTAGAGTGGCTAGCACAGATTAGGTGTTCAATAACTATTTGCCAAATGAGTAAATAAGAAACTCTGAGAGGATAAAATTATCTGTTTCATGCTCTTATCTATCTCTGACACAAAACTTGTGCAACAGCTTGAGAAGCAGGTCATTCTGGTCATTCTGAACTGTTAGTCATCTTGTAACTCAATCCAACACACTCTTAAGGCACAATTAACTCTCATCTACTTGAAGGCTTTCTTCCACTGCTCAAAGGAAGAGTACTTCTCCTGTACTCTGTAAGCATCTCTATTATGAAATTTAGCAAATTGTATTATAATTACCTGTCTCCTTCTGTGTCCTCCCTGCTGCTGCTGCTGCTGCTGCTAAGTCGCTTCAGTCATGTCCGACTCTGTGCGACCCCATAGATGGCAGCCCGCCAGGCTCCCCGTCCCTGGGATTCTCCAGGCAAGAACACTGGAGTGGGTTGCCATTTCCTTCTCCAATGCATGGAAGTGAAAAGTGAAAGTGAAGTCGCTCAGTCGTGTCCAACTTCTAGCAACCCCTAAAATACTGGAAACTCCTGGAGGTAGGACTTCCCAGGTGGCTCAGTGGGTAAAGAATCTGCCTGCAATGCAGGAGATCCAGGAGACATGGGTTCAATCCCTGGGTTGGGAAGATCCCTGGAGGAGGGCATGGCAACCCACTAAAGCATTCTTGCCTGGAGAATGCCATGGACAGAGGAGCCTGGCAGGCTACGGTCCATAGGGTCAAAAAGGGTTGGACATGACTGAAGTGACTAAGCACGCACATGCACCCTTCAGCAGCACCAGCCCCTGGGCTGTGGGAGGCTTGAATGAACATCACGTTGAAAGAATAAATGAGTGAATAATTCAGATAACCCAGAAGAACACATGGTTGCCATTGTTAGGGGCCTTTGCAGGTCACGCTAAATGCAGAAAACAACACAGTGAGGAACTGTAAAGCCTGAGACATCTCTGACCAAAAACATCATCTGCAACCTTTCCTTTATAAAAACTGAGTGGATGATGAAGTTAAGATCAGAAATACTTTAAAGGCAGAGACACCAATTTTTTTTAATTGTGCTTGCACCTTAGAGCTTGGAGAAGGAAATGGCAACCCACTCCAGTATTTTTGCCTAGGAAATCCCATAAACAGAGGAGCCTGGTGGGCTACCATACCTTCACAAAGAATAGGACATGACTGAGCGACTGAGCATGCACACGCCTAGAGCTACTATACCCCTCTGTGCCCCTCACCTCAGTGAGGCTTACAACTATGTAGTCCTGAACCACAAAAACAAAGCACGTTCCTCTCCCTGATCCTTTCCTTCAGCTGCAGGACCCGATACTCAAAGAGGCCTGGTTACCACTGCCAGAACCTACACCCAGTGGTGAAGGGATTCCAAACTTTATTCTTAGCACAACCAAGCAGTTAAATATGCTACAAAATTAAACACTAATGAATTTGTCTGACAGCCCAAATATTTATCTTTTGCTTTAGAAACACCAAACGGAGAAAATAGAAGTTTATGCAGAGTGGGTCACGGGTATGTAGAATAAACAGCTAGCGCAGTCTGTACCCTACTCAATGTTAGGAAACCCTTCCAACATTACTGTGTCCTTTATAATCTATAACACTTTAGGGAATCTGGAAATTGTTCTGCTGCCAAAGCATAGTCAGGGAAGGAGGGAAAACATGCCAGCTCCTCTTAAAGCAAGCACAAAAGTGCCATTCTCTCATCCAGCAAAACAATAAGATTAGCTCTTTTATCACTAATTTTTCACTCTCCTCGCCTACTTTGTAAACACGGCATGGATGACTTTGCTCCTTATCAGCTGCAAACTGAATCTGCCTTTGTTGAAGCACCGTCAATCAGCAGCCTTTCCGTGCATACACTCAGTGATAGACCAGCTAAAAAAAAGACAGACTTTCATTTTCCCCAGCAATATCAGAAAAAAAAAAATAAAAAACAGAATGAAAAACAAAAAGGACTCTTCTATACTGTGTAACCTAGAGTTCATTTACTCTGCCAGACAGAATGAGATTAAAAACCAATGAAGGTCAAAGCTATTAACATTTGGATCAGAGGGCGTTTTGCCTGTTAGGATCTAGTTAGACTGGGCCTTTGTAATTGCCCAGTTTGTTTCCAACATGTCATGTAAACACTAACATTAGCTAAAGCCTGGGTGGTCTCAGGCTCCACATAGGCCACTCAAAGGCCAGCTTCATCTTTGATTAGCAACAAAAACACACAATTCTTATATACCAATTTGAATAGTCAATGAACCTCTTCATTTTGCTGGTGCCACTTGATTGTGGCATTTCCAAATGGACCGTAATTTGATTTCCCTTTAGAACTCTTCTGCTGTACACTTTTTAAAGTCTGTGATTGACAGCTTCCTTGCACACCAGGCAATTTTGAGGGCCAACACATTAAACTTAACAAAGAATGCCCTTGATCATCAGGAGAGACTAAGGAAATTTGAGTGCTAGTCCAGAAGATAACCTATTTGATTAAATTACTGTCAATACACCATGAAACAGCTTCTTCCTCAGGCTCTGGCAGTAACATATTTTCTTTGCTCTTATCCTTCCTAAAAACGTTGTAGTTTTGAGAGCTACAACTCTGAGAACATTTTCTAGACTAAATTGACTTCTTTCTACTCATATTGCCCTCACCCATTCCAAGCGAAAAAGGTAAGGGTAAGCTGTAAGCAACTTTGAAACAGGCCCAAACTCTGCAAAACTAGCTAAACAATATTTACATTTCTGTCATCACTGATACAAGTAAAGGAAGCTCTTCTATTTTTCATATCTCTATTTTCTTCTCTACCCATACATACCTTCAACTTAAAATCCCAAATCCTTTTGAAGTTTTCTGTGACTACCTCAAACCTCAGGAGTCTTCCAGTGCTGTGAGTACTCATAACCTTGCAGGCATTTTGTGTGGACTAGTATGTGCTGTGTTTAGTTGCTCAGTCGTGTCTGACTATTTGAGACCTCATGGACTATAGCCACCAGGTTCCCGTGTCCATGAGATTTCCCAGGCAAGAATAATAGAGTGGGTTGTCATTTCCTTCTCCGGTTGACTAGGATAGTTTGCTATATTTCTTAATTCCCACCTCTCCTGCTAGTCTCTAAGCTTATGAAGGACAGACTGGTCATCTGTTTTTATCACTGGCATCAGTACTTGGGACTGACTGAATGAATCTTCAGAAAAGCAGAGACTATTTCAAAAAGAGGACCACTCCTTTACTCCCAATGGGGCTGAAGTTATTTAAATTAAGCATACATGGCTGCATGTATCAGTGTTAGCTATATGAATGTTATAACCACCCTTAACAAAACCTTATATATACTAAGTCTTTATATATAATTTGAGAATTCCAAGAATTTATAGAGTCTTCTCACCCTCTAGCGGAGAAGGCAATGGCATCCCGCTCCAGTACTCTTGCCTGGAAAATCCCATGGACGGAGGAGCCTGGTAGGCTGCAGTCCATGGGGTTGCCAAGAGTCAGGGATGACTGAGCGACTTCACTTTCGCTTTTCACTTTCATGCATTGGAGAAGGAAATGGCAACCCACTCCAGTGTTCTTGCCTGGAGAATCTCAGAGACGGTGGGCCCCTGTCTATGGAGTCGCACAGAGTCGGACATGACTGAAGCGACTTAGCAGCAGCAGCTCACCCTCTAGTTATTTTTTTTTTAAATTTTATATTCTTTATTGCATTGTTTCTACTACCTTGTTTTGGTTAGACAGTTTAATTGCAAGGAGACAAACCCTCAATGAAGTTAGCTTAAAACATGGGGATTCTCAAAAACCTCATCCTAGCCTGGGGAGCAGTGCAAAGTCAGACATCTACTCCTCTGTTCTAGTTTTCACTTTTGCTTTTCAAATACCTGTTCATTTTCTTCTTCACCTCTACATAGTAAAGCACTGCTGCCTCAACACTGGGCTCCAGTCCTTGAGTTTACATAGTATTGCAGACCCAGAATGGAGAGCAATCTGGATTGTTCAATCCATATCCCTGTTTGAATTTGAGGGACTGGAAAACTGGTTGGCCCAGTTTAGGTTTCTGCCTCTGGTCCAATCATTTATGGCCAAAGTCACAGGACGTTGCCCCCTTATCAGGGCTACGAGTGGGCTATGCTCTCCAAGAAGGGAATGAAAGAAAGTAAACAAACAAAAAGACATCTCCATTACATACATCACTAAAAGCTTTTACCATGCACAAAAAAATCTGAATTCATTGTTTTATTATTTATAAGTCAAACTAATATTTATTGAACATTACTTGCAAGGTTTTAAGCTTACTAGATACAAAGATGACTTGAAGACTCAGTGAAGAAGAAATACACAGTTCAATGGGAAGACAGACATGGGAAGAGTTAATTAAAATATTAATATATTGTGATGTAATACAAGGTAGTGCTATCTTTTCAACAAATTGTGTCAGAATATTGATATATTCACATGCAGAAGAATAAGGTTTGACTTAAACCTCACATTTCAAATAAAAATTAACTCCAAATGGATCAGAGGCCTAAGTGGATAATGTAAGACTATAAAAAGCTTAGATAAAAACATGAGACTAATATGACCTGGAGTTAGGCAAAGTGGTCTTATATATGAAACCAAAAGCGTGATCCATAAAAGAAAAAAAGTTAATAAGAAGATATTCCTAAAAGTGTGAATATATAAGTGTGGGGGAAATATTTGCAAAGCACTGATGAAAACAAGAAATTAACTATATACGAATTAAAAAGGAGGAAACAAACTATTCACAAATAATAAAATTGTCTTATGACCTACCTTTTTAAACATTTTTAAAATTCTGTTTTGATCCCCTGACATCTGTTTCATGTCTCAGTATATTTGTTCTTATTGTCTGTGTTTTGTCTTGGTATTCATTAATTTGATTCTATATCCTGACAAGCCTGATCAGTTTTTCTTAAATGTTGGACATAGTGAATGAAAATTGGAGAAAATCTGAGGATGTTTCATTCCCTAGAGAAGATGTAAATTTCTTTTGTCTGGCAGTTAGATTTGGGGCAGATGTCCTTGATCCAATTAGGAAATGAGATATTTCAAGATGAGGTTTTGTGAGTTTGTTCTTGATACTCCATTGTAGCTTCCAGAAATCTTAACTGAAAGGATAAAGCATTTACTGGAGCCCCTGGTAGAATTCACCTATAAAACCATCTGGACCTAATGTTTTCTTTGTGGCATATGGCTAAAATAATAATGTAAAAATCTCAATGACAATAAGGACTGTTTAAAGCTTGCTTTTTCATCTGATGTCAGTTTATAATGTATGTTTATATTTTCCTGGGAAATTTTCCATAAACTTTGTTTTCAGATTTATTGAAAATAATAAAATCGTGTTTCAGTTCAATTCAGTCACTCAATCATGTCTGACTCTGCGACCCCATGAATCGCAGCACGCCAGGCCTCCCTGTCCATCACCAACTCCCAGAGTTCACTCAGACTCACGTCCATCGAGTCAGTGATGCCATCCAGCCATCTCATCCTCTGTCGTCCCCTTCTCCTCCTTCCCCCAATCCCTCCCAGCATCAGAGTCTTTTCCGATGAGTCAACTCTTTGCATGAGGTGGCCAAAGTACTGGAGCTTCAGCTTTAGCATCATTCCTTACAAAGATATTCTAATATTGTCTCCTTGGATTTCCCTGGTAGCTCAGCTGGTAAAGAATACACCTGCAATGTGGGAGACCTGGGTTCAATCTTTAGATTGGGAATATCCCCTGGAGGAGGGCATGGCAATTCATTCCAGTATTCTTGCCTGGAGAATCCCCATGGATAGAGGAGCCTGCAATGCTGCAGTCCATTGGGTTGCAAAGAGTCGGACATGACTGAGTGATTAAGCACAGCATTATCTCCTTATCTCTGTTGTAGCTGCTTTTCTGTTTTATTCCATATATATGTGTCTTCCTTATCTCTCTCTCTCTCATTTATTTTATCTAGGTTAATCTTGCAAAAGTTTTTGTGCCTTACTCATTAGTCTTTTCAAATGACCAATTTTGACTCTCTTGTTTTGCTCAATAGTACCTTTGTTTTCCAATTCTTTTTTTTTAAACTATTTCTATTATTTTTCCCATTCTACTTTGTCTAAGCTTATTCTGGAATTTATTTTTACCTTCTAACATTGGCAACTTAGCTCATTAGCTTTTAGCTGTTTGTTTGTTTGTTTTGGTGGGGAGTTTACTAATATAAGCATTTTAAGTTATAAATATTCCTTGAAACACATTTTCAGATTATCAAACATTATAAAATAAAATGTTTAAATTAACATTCAGGTAAAAATATTGTGGATTTTTGTATTTTATTTCTTATTTGGATAACTTTTATTGAAGAACAGCTTATTCATTTTTGCAAGTGTAGAGTTGTTTATGAGTATCTCTTTTTTCACTGACTTTTAATTGCATTCTGATCATATAATGTAATCATGTGATACCTTTTTGAGATGTGCTAAGATTTGCTTCATTGCCTAAATTATGTTTTTTAAACAAAGGTTTCATGCTTGCTGGAGAAAAGTACATACAATATAATTGCAATTTCATTAGATCCATCTTACTAATTCAGTTGTTCAAATACCTTATATTTTTATTATTTTTTTACCTATTGATTCCAAAGAGATGTTTTTGAAATCCTCTTCTGTAACAGTGAATTTGTCAACTTTTGCTTTTTGTGTTTAGAGACTCTTTCATCAGGTGAAATATCACTAGGTAAAATTTTAGCATCTCCTTGGTAAATCAAATCTTTTATCATTATGTGATGATCCTGTTTATTCCCATGTATTACTTTGATCTTTATGCTTTTATCTGCTTTTTCTAGTGGTAGTTTAGCTGTATCAGCTTTCTCTTGGTTAGCATTTGCAGGGTTTACATCATTTCCTTCTTTTACCTTCACCTTCTCTGTAATTTTTATGAAATCTCTCGTAAACAGTATATAGTTTGACTTTTTTATATACTATCTGACAATCTTATCTGGTTAGTCAGTTTATCCTATACATTTATATATTTGGATTTTTTTCTGCTATCATACAATTTTTCATTTGTCATGCTTTTTTTGTGAGTTCTCTCTTCTTTTCGATTGTCTGCTTTTTAGGTTTTTCTTATTTCATTTTCCCCCTTTGTTAATTTGGAATTTGTATGTATCATTTATATTTGTATTAGTTGTTCTTGATATTTTATGATAATATTTAGAATAACAAAGTCTATAATTAATGTATATCTCTATCCATCTTCTAAAAATCACTAGCTAGGTTAAAGTACTGAAACCTGATTCAAACCCCACACCTGGATTATAAGCTATTGTTGTTCACTACTTTATATATCCTTTGTTAGTGCTATTATTTTCCTTTAATTCCTTACATTATTTCTGATTTTATTACTATTGTTATTTATTGTTGTTTTATCAAGTTTGTTTTGCTAATCTAAAAACGTCTTTACCTTTGCTCTTGAAAGATATTTTCCTTTATATAAAATTCCTGTCTCACAGTTGTTTTCTCTCAGCATTTTTATAAATTATCTCATTTTCTTTTACCTCCACTTTTGCTATTAAGAAATTTGCATTAATTCTGTCATTGCTTTGTAGGAGAGTTCTTTTTTCTCCACTTGTTTTTAATATCTTCTATTTGTCTTCATTTTTCTGCAGTTACACTGCAGTGATCTAGATAAAATTTCTTTTTATTTATTCTGCTTGGTATACAATGTGCTTCTTATATAAATAAACTTACAACTCTTACTAGACATGATCTCTTCAAATATTTATTTGTACCCATTCTCTCTATTTTCTTGTTCAGGAAGTCCAATTAGATATAAGTTAAGCCATAAATCCTACCCTTAGAAATCTTTTCTTTCACATTTTCCACTTTCTTATATCTCTATGTTAGATTCTGTATACTTCTTCCCCCATCTATTTGATTTCTAATTCTTTCCTCAGCTTCCTCTAATCTATTGATAAACATCCATTTTATTTCCATTTTGATGATTGTAAGTTTACCTGATCATGTTAGATAATAATTAGTTCTGGCTTTACATTTCAAAATCACCCTTTATCTCTTTGAAATATTTTATATATAACTATTTTATTATCTGTTTCTAAATATTCATAGTCTTTGTAAAGCCACATCTGTTTTTTTCTTTTTCTATTGAATCTGTGAGTAAATTGTTTTCCTATGCAGTTGATAATTTTTTATTACAAATTTATATTTGGCTAAATTTAATCTACATGATTCCTGAGGGGTGTGAAGGATCTATTTCTCCAAGGAATTTCACATTTGCTTCTTTTTGGTGTCTGGGATGCTATCACACTTAGCCTGTCTTTTTTAATTGCTCTAACTATGGTCTCTTCTGTCTATGAGGTAGGATAAATTCAAATCCCTAACTTGCACAAACGGGAATATAGACAAACAGGTTTCTTAATCAGTTATCTTCATAGGCTGGCACACATTTGCTGCCCATACTTCCATAGCATTATACATACTTTATGTGTCCTAACTCTATAAATGTGCCTCAGATGAACTCATCTCCCCAACCCTACCGCCTTGACTGACCACCCTAGCTTTAGTCCTTTTTCACTCTAAGCAGCTACTAACCTCCTCAATTCTGGTTTTTTATCCCAGGGGATTTAAAAATTTAACCCAGGAGTGAAAACCTGTACCAGCTTCTGCATCAGTATTTGTCTAAATGTACAGTTTCAGATTTTCTTCAATATTTCTGGTTTTCAAAGATTTTTCACAATTTCCATGTGGGTTTAGCAATACATTTTAAATTACATTTGTTATAATTTATTCACTATCTGAGTGTTTTGTATTAGTGCAAGGCTTATGGAATGTCTTGTCTTTGATAATGCCGGAATTAGGTAAATGATTACTACTTTTCAAAATTTATTGAATCAGCCAACAATTCAATTTTTATTGACATTCCCTGGACACTTCAAAAATGTATGTTTTTTTCCTAAGATTTAGTGTTTACTATCTGTTCATTGGGCCAATCTTATTCACTTTACTATTGTCTCCCATATCCACAAATAATGTTTTAAATTGTATTTTATTAATGTTGATACTAGGTTATTGGTACATAGATCTTCATTGTGGATTCACTCCTATAAAATACCCTTCATGTTGTTTAAAGCTTTTCCCCCTAAATTCAATGTAATCTACTATTAAGATTTTAATCATTCTTTTTTTTCTCAGTACTTCCTTATGAAGCTTTTGTTATTCTTCAATACGCAGTCTTTCTTTCTTACTTGGTATTCCTTGTATGCAGACAGAGTTGGATTTTAGCCAACTACTCTTAAATCTTTTTTCCTCTGCTGAAAGAAAGAAATCTCTAAGATGATTATTTTTCCTTTTAGGATTAAATATGGGAGAAAGAACATACCCTGAATCTGGAAATAAATGAGTGTTAGTATTGATCTTCCTCAAATTAACTTTCTGATTTTTGAAACTTCCATGAAACATCTGGTTACCTCTTCCCAACTGTTAAATTAGAAAAATAATACTTTCCCCATTTACCATCCAGGTTTTTTGAAAGATAAATACAGAGAGGTTACCAAGTTTCAAAATTGTATAGAAAAGATATCATAACTTTTAAAATGCACTTTATCTTTTCTTGTTAACTTAATTGGGAAGAGCTCAATTTAATCTTTTGTAAATTCACAGCCATCAATGAAACAGTCCAGTAACTTGCCAAGTCCAGTATGATTTACTACATCATAAATCATGATGGAAAGCTGAGACCACTGCTCTGAACTGCTAGAAAGTAAGATTCCTTTGAGGACAAGAGATATAGTCATGCAATGTACTCATTAAAAAATAATTTGTGAGTTAATTCTATGTTACTGATTAAACTGGGCCAAAAATAGCTTGATGCTAATTCTGATTTCTGCTTTTGGAAGACTGTATTTGTATTATCTGAGGCTCTTTCATTTAAAAGTGTTGCCTTGCCTTCTGATCCCTATAATTTCTCTTTTGTGCCTCTGATTTCTTTTATACAATGTTCTCAAGATTCATGGTCTTCATCTTAAGTCTCTATTATTCTTTGCCTCACAAATATACTGAGCTATTTTATGCTTCTGCCTAGAGAATAGTATTTGACTGACTGTGGCTTCTGGTATACTTCCCAGGTCATTTACCCCAAATTTATTTTAGCCTTTATTTCAATTCTATAGCCCACTGCCATTGTTTTACTCAATAAAGAAGATGGAACTCATGTAATTTATTGACCAAGAAGTAAATTTGAAAATACTGACCCATGGGTAGACTATATTATTTTCTCATTATCCCTTACCCAAGAATGTCTGTGGCCAAGAATTTCATGATAAAAATTAAGGATGTAAATTACAATCTGGCCAACCAGAGTTATCAGATCTAACAGAAACATTGGAAAGATAACGACATCTTTGAAAACCTCTAAGGCTGTCAGGAATGATGGTTTCATAGAGGGGCATTGTCTAACTTTAACCTACCTTTCTTATGCTGGGCAAAAGAAGACAAGGTAAGAACTCAGAAATAAGTCTGGGATGTTTCTAGTCAATGCTTTTTCCCCATGAAATATAGAAAATTTCTATATTTCTAAATGTTTCAAACTGGAAACATTTCCTAACAGATTTTCTGTCAACATTTAAACCAAGTTGCAGGTTAACAATTGAGGGAATTTTGTGTGATCATAGAGTCCTCAAGTCAGAAATACTGGACCTGAAAGGATCCCGGGAGTCATTTAGCCCAAACTTCTACACAGTAAGGGCTTTCCTGGTGGCTCCGATGGTAAAGAATCTGCCTACAGTCCAGGAGACCTGGGTTTGATCCCTAAGTTGTGCACATGCCCTAGGGAAGGGAATGGGTACCCACTCCAGTATTCTTGCCTGGAGAATTCCATGGACAGAGGAGCCTGATGGGCTAACAGTCCATGGGGTTGCAAAGAGTCAGACAAAACAGAGCAACTAACACTCACTTTTACTTTTTCTACACAGTAAATGCGGAATATTATTAATAATAAAGACATACATTTGAGGTTACATTTCTAAAAATAGTTATAGAGAATACACATTATAAGTATGTGAGTCATGGTTTTAGACATCTAGGTTTTGTCATCTGTACCATACCTAGTTTAATTTTCCTATGACACAAAAAAGCCAAAGTCAACAGAAATTGTGAGACTAGAGAAAGTAACCGTCATCCAAAGAATCTGATCACAATTTGAATCCCCTAAACTACTACAGACTTGGATCACAGATGTTTGCAGAACCTCTAGGGAGGCTGTGCCTAACACATTTCTCTAAAGCTGATAATGGGCACGAGCCCATAGTTTAAAGGAAAAAATTCTCAAATAAATCATGTTATGGGCATTAAGGGCAAACAACATTCTTTTAAAATGAGGCAAATTTTAATTGGATTTCTGAATCTCTTTTCAAGAGGGACCCTCAGCACCATTAGTAAAGCATCATTCTTTCAGATGACAGAAAAATGTTCATGTGGGTGGACTCTTGGCACCTTAGTTCCCATGTTTCTGTTAGAGGTTGAAGTTGCTTGATGAATTCCAGAAGCTATATATGGCAGTCTATATCTACAATACGATAGAAGAAACATACAATGCTGGCTATTCATGGTAAAGCTGCAGAGACTGTTTCTGCCTTTTCTGCTATTAACTTACAAAGTGGTTCTCTGCACTTCATAGATTCCCATGAGTCAACCACTTCTGCCTTAAACCTTTTCCTTAGAATCATTTTGAAACAAGTTTTTAAAAGAAGACAGGAGCAGGAAATTTTTCTATTAATTTTGGAGGCTTAAGTAACATTGTGAAAGAGGTGACTAATACCTTAAGCATGTGTGACCTGGTTTCTTTTATTTTTTGTCTTATTTTCCCCTATTCTTCCCTTGTTACATTCATTATTTGGTACAGTCTTATCTAGTATTCTCTCAAGAAATACGCCCCTCTCCCCCATCCATTAAACATGCTCTTTGAAAAGGATGCAGTATAGCAATTATTCTGAAGTATAAAAGACTAAGGTTTAGTTTGTCAACTTCCCTAAGGTCATCAGTTATTTTAAAAAAGGAAAAGCAATTCTGTTAAGTGTAACATAAATGGCTTAAGTTATCGTTATGGAAGCCAGGTATAAGACAATAGCTGTATATTTCTTGGAAAAGGTAGAGCGATGTTTCAGTATCCAAGAATAAAACTGCTATTACAAAATCAGCAATACTACTAAGAGATGAAAATTGTGTATTAGTATGTAAAAGGGATCCAATAAGCAAAAAATATTCTCTTCAGTTCTGAAACTGAAAAAGCAGTAACAACGACAAAAGCAACTTAGGGAATATTATCATTCTATGGAATCAAAGTTCAGTCTCACCCTTTGTATTTCTAGAAGGAACAGTCTCAAGAAATGTCTCTAATGGGCTTTGAGATGAGGTCAAGAATGAGGCCACATGCACTGTTCCCCATTTCTGGCTGTGAATTGTACTATATATTCCCATGCACCTCTCCCCACAGAGGTCTGAGGTGAAGCAGGCTATATTTTGAAATGGTACTTTGGGACATAAAACAAGTATGGAAAATACAACCAAAGATATTTAGCTGAGTAAATTAGTTATTCTCTGAACATTCCCTTAAGAAGTAAATAATATATTAAATATGCTTTATGTTCTCAAAAACCTTTAGTTCGCTGACTCTAAATAATAACTATATGCATTGTTCTTCATGGTACTTTTATGCAAGGATGTATAAATAAGTTCCAACAGTAATTCATTAATCCTTGAACACCCCACGGCAGTGCTAGTGGGGAGAAGAGTGAGGATTGTGAGAAACCCATGATAAATGTGCTCTCCTGGGGTGGTTAAATTTCCCAGCACTGATTTCGCTTCTTGCCTAGAATCTTAAAATAGTGTGAGTCCTACTTGAACTGAGAGAAGGAACAAAAACAGCTAGCTTGTTCCCTTATTGCCAGCTTTGAATAAGTCACTTTGATTCCTATGTCTGAGCTACATACATCTCTGAAATAGCAGAGTTTTGTAAAATATGTCCAAATTTCATTAGGCTTTGATGTGTTCAGATGAACTAAATTATTGCAAAGGCACTTGGCCCCTGGAGGTGTTCTCAAATGACTACCAAAACGTCATCTGAAAATGTGGTGGGAATCACACATACCCATTATAACATAAACTTATGAGTGGAAAGAGATAGTAAGTAACATGAAAGAACCAATATACACAAAATTCTAGCTTTCCCAAAAGCCCCAGGCCAGTGCAGCTACATAATATGCCAGGCAGGTACTAAACGAACATGTAGGTTCCCTTCCTCACGTTGCAGGAAAAAAATTTTCTTTTTTCTCTTGACCTATCATCAGGCTTCCCTGCTGGCTCAGACAGTGAAGAATCCGCCTGCAATGAGGGAGACCCAGGTTCCATCCCTGGGTCAGAAAGATCCCCTGGAGACTGGCTCTAAAGTTGCGCTACCTTGGCTTGGAGATACTGTTGGGGAGAGTGCAGACCCTCAGAAATGTTCCAGGTTCACGTCCAGCAACTTGGTGCTCCTGGCACAAGTGCAGACCCTCCCAGGTCCAAGCACCACCTGGAGAGGAGGGCGGCAGCAGCAGCTGGCAGGACGAGGCTGCAGCAGGGCCACAACTTGTTCTGGGGAG
Source organism: Aepyceros melampus (assembly GCA_006408695.1). Lineage (NCBI taxonomy): Eukaryota > Metazoa > Chordata > Mammalia > Artiodactyla > Bovidae > Aepyceros > Aepyceros melampus. The sequence goes on along the minus strand of SJXQ01000570.1, from coordinate 73,547 downwards.
GCAGAAAGACAAGGCAGGCACACACGTTGTGAGCCACCGACGCTCCAGGTGCATGCGGCATTTTTTATCAGGTTTCACTTTTTTTTTTTAATTAATTTTTATTTTTTAGTTTGTTTAGCTTTACAATACTATATTCATTTTGCTATTCATTGACATGAATCAGCCACGAGTGTACATGAACTCCCAATCCCGACCCCCACCTCCCCCCTCCCGCCCCCAAGGTTTCACTTATTAAAACACGGCTTCAGAGATAAAATGATTAGGAATTTCAAGATGGCCACCACTGAGCATTAAACCCTATGCCCACTGAGCTACTGCAAGAGTTGCTTGCCCATGAAGCCAGTGCTGTACTAGAAGTAATCAAGCCAGAAACCAAGAGGAAAAGGATAATATTCACAACAAAAATACAGCTTCGAGTTACCTGCAAGTAACTGTCTAACCAAAGATGTACAGAGAAAATTGTGAAATGCTATGTTGTTGTTGCTGTTGTCATTTTGTTGCTAAGTTGTGTCAGCTCTTGTGATCCCATGGACTATAGCCTACCAGGCTCCTTTGTCCTTGGAATTTCCTAGGCAAGAATACTGGAGCAGGTCACCGTTCCCTTCTCTAGGGAAACATCCTGACCTAGAGATCAAACCTGTGTCTCCTGCACTGGCAGGAGGATTCTTTACCACTGAGCCACTAGGTCATGCTATAGAGAGACATAAGAATACGCAGAGAGATGTATTATATTAATGAATGAAGATGAAGATGATCATTAAGGCATGCAGTCTTCTCCCAAACCAGTCTACAAATTCAAGGCACTGCCAATAGGATTTTTAGGTATAATTAGGCAAATCAATTTTTTAAATTTATATGGAAGAGAAAAGCCTGATAATATCAGTTAATTCAGGTAAAGAACAAAAGGAGAGATTTCCAAATCAGATTTTAAGGCAAAGTTTTATTCACTCAGAGAAACAGTGATAGATTAATGAAACCAAAGATATACAGAAAATTATCATATAACAAAATAGCATTACAATTCAGTGGGAATTAGGCAACAAATAGTAATGAGATGTTTGAATTTTTGTTTATTTAAGTGTCAATTTAGATTCTTACCTCATACCATTCATTAGAGTAAATTCCAGCTATTCAATAGCCTATGTCTCTTAAAACTGAGTTCAGGTGACATTGGCTGTACTACTGTCTCAATGCTCAGTTTTGATGAACATGTGGGATAAGAGAAAAAAGCAGCAAGGGGGTATTGAACCAAGAACCAGTCATCAAAACAAGAAAAATAAAATTTCCCAATGGCCATAAAAAAATTACAGGAGAGTAAATAACAGTGTATTAAATGATTTTTAAATAAACACACAAAATACTAATTCATCAGGGAAAAATTAACATTGGAAAGTTCAATATTTGAGATCAGAGAATTAAGACTCAGACTGGGGTAGATATTTGCAATGTTTCTAATTAGTAAAGGACCAGAATTCAGAATTTATAAAGAACTCCTATGCATAGATTCAAATATGAAAAACAACCAACAGAAAAAGGGTCAAATGATAGAAAAAGCCAATACACAGAAGACGAAGCCCATATTGACAATAATCATTGAATATATATATACACGAACTCACTTCTAGTCAAGGGGTGCAAATTAAAACAGTAATGAGATGTCATTTCACACCAAAAAGAAACAGAAAAAAAAAAAGTTGGCAAGAACATGGGGACAGGAATTCTATACCTATGGGGTGAAACTGTAAATTGGCATAAGTACTTTGGGCAACAATGAAAACAGTGACAGACTTTATTTTTTTGGGCTCCAAAATCACTGCAGATGGTGATTGCAGCCATGAAATCAAAAGATACTTGCTCTTTGGAAGAAAAGTTATGACCAACCTAGACAGCATATTCAAAAGCAGAGACATTACTTTGCCAACAAAGGTCTGTCTAGTCGAGGCTATGGTTTTTCCAGTAGTCATGTATGGATGTGAGAGTTGAACTCTAAAAAAAGCTGAGCGCCGAAGAATTGATGCTTTTGAACTGTGGTGTTGGAGAAGACTCTTGAGAGTCCCTTGGACTGCAAGAAGATCCAACCAGTCCATCCTAAAGGAAATCAGTCCTGACTATTCACTGGAAGGACTGACGTTGAAGCTGAAACTCCAATACTTTGGTCACCTGATGTGAAGAACTGACTTATTGGAAAAGACCCTGATGATGAGAAAGATTGAAGGTGGAAGGAGAAGGGAACGACAGAGGATGAGATGATTGGATGGCATCACCAATGTGAAGGACATGAGTTTGAGTAGGCTCCAGGAGTTGGTGATGGACAGGGCGGCCTGCTGTGCTGCAGTCCATGGGGTCGTGAAGGGTCGGACACAACTGAGCGACTGAATTGACTGAATAAAGACAAAAATGCATATGTCCTATAACTTATCAATTCTAAATATATTTTGGCTACAATCATTGCATATGTGATCTAGGACTCATGTGCAGGATATGTTTTGCAGCTCTAATTCTAATGGCAGAATGTGGAATCTACTCATATAGCTTCTTCTACCCACTGGATGAAGTTTCTTTATTTCATTTTGTCTCAACCTCAAAAGTTACACTTTCTGCTTCTACTACTTTAATAACTGGTCTCAAATTTTTGCAAATATATTCTATTCTATGTTTTTATTGAAGTATAGTTGATTTACAATGTTGTGCCAATCTCTGCTGTTAAAGCAAAGTGGCTCAGTTATACACACACATACATTATTTTTTATATTATTTTCCATTATGGTTTATCCCAGGATATTAAATATAGTTCCCTGTGCTATACGTTAAGACCTTGCTGTTTATCCATTCCAAATGTAATAGATGTAGAGAACAGACTTGTGCTTGCCAAGGGGGATGGTGGGGAATGAGAGGGATAGACTAGGTTTAGGGTTGGTAGATGCAAATTATTACATGTGGAATGGATTCAAATTTCTAATGTGCTTTTTAATGTGCTTACTCAAATTAAAAGCGTCCTTTTCTTTTTCCATATTGCTTTTATTATGTTTTCCAGTTTCTTTGTTCATCTTAGCTTACTGAAGTATCACTTATCCCTTCCTTGTTTCTAACTTTTCTGACACTTATGGTTGCTTATCAGAATTCCACTACCAGTCTAACAGTCATCCTCTTAAAAAAAAAAACCTTTGGTCTCATTTTCTTCTCATTCTGTTTTTTTGCTTTAATGGTCTACTGCTTATCTGTGACATGGGTAAAAGAATATTTGTTTTTTATGTATCTTCCTCAGGACTTGATATGCTCCATTAGCTTTAGTGAGAACTCATGTCTTCATTCAAGCTGAGAAAATCCTCAGCCATTATGTCATCAACCACTTCTTGTCTCTCGTTTTCTCTAGTTCTTCTTTTGGGAAGCAGTATAAAGTCTCTAACCCACGAGAAAGGATGCCACAACCAGTTGGAATAGTTGCCATCCATAAACCACCAGCACATCCAAACTGACGTGAGGAGTAGAATGTCATTGCTGTGTGGAAGTGGGGCTCAGCTTCCCAGCTGCCAGAGCCCTAGCTTCGGTCTTTGCAGATCCCATATGGTGTAAACTGTTGAGCTTCAGCTGCTCCCCACTGTTCTCATTTTATGTTTCTCTCTCTGTTTCTATCATCTGTGAATATTCCACTGTATGTTTCAAAATTAATTATAAAATCAAAATTATTTTAGTATACTTTAAAAGCACCTGTATATGTTGGATGAGCAGAAGAATTTGTCCTTCTACTCACTGACTCTATCAGAAAGACTTATACCCAAACTTCTAAAATGCACAGATATTAGAAACCAGATGCAAAAGCTAATTAGAATTGTGTGCTCTAAGGTACAAATGAATATATTTTGTACCTGAGAGGTCTTAACCATCTGAACGATCCCTGAGGAATTTTTTCTATTGTGTTCAATGCCATGTTAATACAAGAATGAGCCAAGAATCCTCATATCACCCTTGGGATGGTGACTTACAGGTGAAGCATGGAAAGTATTTTCTCCAACTCTGCGTAAAACAACTTACGGCCCTTGGTATTTCCAAGATCTGGCCTCCCATTCCTGCAGCTCATCAGCCTGTCAGGCATGCCCCGGGTCTGGCCTGAAGGAGGAGGAGTTATTAGATTTGCACTCCTATGAAAGGCCAGGTGGTCCTCGGCCAGGAGCAGCCTTCACAGTGGACACTATGCAGTGTGGGTAGGAGTACAAGCAGGGGGCCACAGGGGGCACTCGAGGTGTCTGTATGGGTAGAGGTTACAGGGGATAGAGGAGTATCAAGCCGGTTCCTATTAAATTTGATAAATTAACCTGAATATTCATATCTATTTTATTAAGGTAGCTCTTCCCATTTGAACTAAACACTTACTACCTGAACTCAAAAACTGAAAAGATTCAGATAAGGAGGAAGAAGTACAGATCCTCAGAAATCAAGTGCCTTGCCCATGTCACAAGACAAGGAAATGGCAAAGCTATCCCAGAAAACCTGGAGTTTATCATTTTTAGCTTCTTTCTATACATAGTAGATAAAACTCCCTGACTTATCTCTGAATAAACACTATACCCCGGGAGCTCAATACTGCTGCAGTAACCTCCATGCTGAATCACTGTATCTTCTTTTACAAATGAGGGATAAGACTCACCCATCCATTTATTCATTCATTTTTCATATCTCTCTGCTTTCTTCCTGGATGTATGCAATATTATTATAATAAAGCTGAAATATAATTATAAATAATTATATTTTTAAGCGTATCTCTTGTATACACAAAATAGATACAAAAATATACAGTTCATTATCATAAAGTTTATTTTCCAATAATAATCCTAGCTATCTAGTGTTTTGCTTTTTTTTTTAACCTTAAAGTGCAGAAATCACATGTTAAAAGAGCCACATTTGAATGGAGAATAGCTGGCTGTTTGTACAGTGTGAGCTAAGAAACAAAATACCCCACTTTTGGCTAAGCAAGGAGGGGTTGTTTCCTATGTGGGACCACACACCAAAAAAAAAAAAAAAAAAAGGTAAGCAGGATACACCAGGTCTCTATTAAGAAAGGCAGAGGAAAGTGGAGAGAAGCAGTGTATTAGCATTCTCCACTGAAACAGAACAAATAGGATATAGATATAGCATGCTCACGCTGCTGCTTAGTTCCTCAGTCATGTCCGACTCTTGGCAACTCCATGAACTGTAGCCCGCCAGGTCCCTGGAAAATGGAATTTTCCAGGCAAGAATACTGGAGTGGGTTGCTATTTCCTTCCCAGGGCATCTTCCTGACTCAGAGATCTATGTCTCTTGCATCTCCTGCATCGGCAGGAGGATTCTTTACCACTGATCCACCTGGAAAGCCCGTAGATATAAGAGGAAATTTAATACAGGAATGAATCCTTGTGATTATAGAAGTCAAAAGCTCCACCATCTGCTGTGGGTGAGCTGGAGAACCAAGAGAGCCAATAGTATAATTCAGTCCCAGTGCAAAGGTCCATGAATTAGGTGGCTGATGATGTAAGCCCCTGTCTGAAGGTTCCAGAACCAGGAGTCCTGACGCCAAGGGCAGAAGATGAGTGTCCCAGCTCAAGCAAAAAGAGCGAATTTATCCTTCCTCTGTCTTTTTGTTCTTTCAGCCCTCAATGGAATGAATGATACCCACTGGCATTGGGGAGGATGAATCTTCTCTACTCAGTCTGCTGATTCAAATGCTAATCTCCTCCAGAGATGCCCTCACAGACTCACCAGGAAATAATGCTTTACCAGCTATCTGGGCATCCCTTAGCCCAGGTCAAGTTGACACATAGAATTAACCATCAAAAGTAGTGTTCCATGGGCTCTACTTTTTAGGGCCGATACTGTACTCATCTGTACTAGGCCCTTTCCTACCAGCTCATTTAATCCATCTCCCAGTCTTCCAGATAGGGCAAGGGGCAACAGGTGTTCTAAGAAGAGAATGAATATGCCCAGCACTGTACCCAAGCCACATAGCAGAATATGAGCATAAACTAATGGATGAATAAATCCAAAGCCTCTGGTCTTTCCATCCAATCTTGCCTTAACAGCATCATCATCTCTCACACACACACACACACACACTCACTCATTTGCCCAGAAAGCAAAGAAGAGTACTTGGGTTTCCACTTTTTCACAATATCCAATTATCCTAGTTTGGTTTATCAGGTAAGAAATAGTCCTGTCCTGGAGGACAAAAAGAATCTGACTCCTGGGGGGCTAGATGGAGAATAAGTCAGTTTAAACAGAGGGGATGGTGCCAAGGGAGCTTACAGGGTAGGCGTGCTGAGCACTTGGAGGCAAGAGGATCCGAAATGCAGATGTTGCCTTTTTTCAGGCTTCACCTCCAGCCTTCTGTTCTTGCTACTTCCACCCACTGTTCTCTCCAGCTCCTCTAACACTTCCAAAGCCATCCTGTGTCCCATAGCTTTAAGATTGAGACATAGAAATATTCGAGGCTCCTACCCACCACTCTGAAAAAGTACAACAAGCTCTCAAAATGAATCTGAGCTTTTAGTTTCTCTTACATGCACTCTTTCTGTTTGGATCATCCAAAGAAATGAAAGAAAACAAAATCAATCCTATTTCATGTTTGGATTTCAGCAAAGTGTGAGAATTATTTGAGCCATTTCCTTGTCCTAATAGGGAAATATGTTTTCCATGATATGGTTGGCTAGAAACACATAGGTAAAATAAAATCTTCAAACTACTTCCCCTCAGATCCAGAAATGATGAGCAATTTGACATCCCGTATCCCCCTGACTGCAAACCAGAAACCTCTCTGTCAGAAAAATATTCTTGCAATATTATACCTCTAATGTTATGGGAAGTTGTTTGAGGCAAAAGGCAGCCATAATAATGGGATTGTGTTTCAAAAAAGAGCCGGCTATATGGCCATGCTGTAAATGAAAAGCATCATAAAAGGAACATTACCACTCTTAAAAAACAGTGAGACTGCTCAAATAACTCATTGCAGGCTATTTTTATAGTCCCCTAATTCTGTTTTTAAAATCAAATACTACTCTAAAACATAGCTTACTCCAAGTTGGGGAGAAAGCCAAACCACTTCAGTTTATGAAGAATCTCAAATCTTACCAGCTAAAATTCATTTATTCATTCATCACTCATTCCAAGAATCATGTATTAAGCACCAACTATATATAAAGTATTGAATTAGGTGTCTTAATATTGACTGTATTAGTATTGAATCATACTTCCCATCTAGTATTTTATAATCAAACAGAGGAAATAAGATACGTATTTTTTTTCTTTTAGTACATTTAGCTTATTTTACTTTCTACTAGCAATATATATAGAGAGAAAGTATAATAAGATGTAGAAAGTATAATAAGGTAAATGTACTAAGCTGCTTATGTAGAAAGTATAGCAAGCTAAATGTACTAGGGGGAAAATAAGCAAGAATGAGAAGTTGGGGAAAAGTCAGTTCTGGTTGTGGGCATTCTGGAAGACTTCATGGAGGAAGTGGCATTTGGGCTCAGCCTTGGAGGATGGAAATAGAGAGCAGGCTTGGTAGGAGAGAGAGTGTATCAAAAGGAAGAGTCAGAGAATGTACTCAAGAAGAAGTGAACTATTCCATTCAACTGGAATCTGAAAGAAATATGGGAGCAAAGCCCAAAAGACAGACTAGGGAGTAATCACAGAAGCCCAACATGCTAGGGCGTGTCATTTGTCCTGTTGTCCAGTGGACCTGCTGAGAAGAAAGTAGACCAACAAGTTCAAGTTGGCTACTTTGAGTCACCTGCTTCTTAGAGGAAGACTAGAAAAGGACTCACAAATCTTATATATAGTCAAAGAATAGCTAGGAAGACATTCTCTCTTTTTCGTAGTTATTATGATGTTCAAAGTCAGCAAAGAGCAAAGTCCCCTGGCATTTATTTATTCCCTCATTTCTGGCTTCATCATAGTTTTCTTAGTTTCCTTTTCTTTTTGTTCCTAGTGCCTCACATAAAAAACACATTGCATGTTAACATGTTTTTATTAGAAAGCAGTGATCAAATAAACAGAAGCAGCATAAAGATTCAAATGAAGGACAAAGTGGAGAAGGGAAGAGTACACCTCCAAATGAACCCATTTTCCAGAAGTTAAATGGCTAATGATCTCCCAAAACACCATTCTATAAATTATTCTCTGACAATCATTGACTAACAGCTATGACTGCTACAGCTAGAAATGTTTTTCATAGGCAATTTTGTATGACCCTTGCTCTATAAGGGCAAATGGCACTACTTTATATGGTAGCATGTCTTTTAAATAAGAAGAAGAAATGAGATCTCTTAACATGGAATTGGTAAACAGGTAGGGAAAAACATTTTTACCCAATGTCATAGCAACGCTCAGATCTGCTTCTGCCATGCACCCAGATTAATGGTTATAACAGCGCTATGATGCACCGTCTCAGAGCAAAACATGCCGAGCCAGAGTAACCTGGTATGTACAAATATGACATGACCATGATAGTAGTAGTGATGATGGGTAGAGAAGAGTGCGTCCTAGCACATCAACAACTTATGCATCTCCAGATGACAAGTCACTCATGCTGCAAGTGGGTGAGTATTTCATTTTCATTAAGGTATAAATAAATCTGAAGACTAAATTTGCAGTCCATTAATGTACGACCCCCAACACTTTCTACTTACCTCGACATTATTCTAGTTTTAAACCAAAATCAAGGACCGTATCTGTATGAGTGCATGCATGCTGAAGCACGTTAAAAGTAAATAGCAAGCTAGTGATCAGGTAGGTCAAGTTAAAATATCTGTAACCACCTGAAGTAGTAACTATGTACTATGAAAATCAGGAGGAATGAGAGCTGAAATTCCTCTGGTTCTGTAAAATAGGTGCTATGTGCTTTGAGAAGAGATCGTGGATTACACACGTGGTGGGTTAGTTGTTTTACCTATTGTACAGTATCTCAGCAGCTGTTGAAATTGACACTTAATTGTAAAATAGATGCCTGCACACCATAGGGGTGTGACTTCTACACCAGCATGACCAGGGAGCCAAAGGAAATCCTTACTTTAAATATGAATACATTTTGTTGAGGGATCTTCTAGCAGTTAGCTTGACCCACACATATTCTCTAGCCACTACTCCTTCCCCTCAAAAATAACATTAGAGAAAAAAATAATAGAGGCAGGAAGCTTTCAAATTTCCACCTGCATTAACATACTAGAGCATAATAGCTTTGAAACCATTTCTGCTTAATGAACACCCACATTTGCATTTCAAGAGCACCTCAGGGTGCAATAAAGTCAATACAGCATAGATAATTTTGAAGTCAACCCCTTTCCCTCTCTAAAAGGTCCTTTAACTATAAAAACCAATTTTAATAAAAAGGCATCTGTACTCAAGATTCTCCATTATACTACACACTTCATCATAACATAAAAGTTTTGGCCCAAAGATCAACTTTAAGGAATTTACAGTAGATTAATGTCATTATTAGTCATGACTGTGTACAGAAAATTGTGTTCTCACAGGTCTTCTAACACGAGGTCAAAACAGGAAACTAAATTAAATTCTGAAGGTTAATTCCTTAGCTGTCCACCTATCCTGGTGACTGCATGAAGGATGGACTCGAAAATAAAGGCTTTCTCACTAATGAAACTGCCAAATGTATTGAAGAGAAAGCCACATAAGGAACACTTTGGGTCAGAAGCAACAAGTTTAGGTTACAATACTCTAAACAAACTCTGGAAATGTCTCTGGTTGTAGCAGGAGATATGAAAAACTAGAGTCACCCATACCCACATGCCCAAGACATAGACTGTTATCTCATCTAAAGAGATGACATTCACAAAGATTAGAAACTCACAAAACACATATTTGTCAGATATTTAACTTATAATTTATATTAAATATCATTTGTAACATATATGATAAAGTTAACTTATGATCAGAACTAGCAACTTGCATTTTTAAAATATCACTTTTTTGGAGAGGTCTTTCTTGACCACCCAGGCTCAGAGGGTAAAGAATCTGCCTGCAGTACAGGAGACTTGGGTTCAATCCCTGGGTCAGGAAGATCCCCTGGAAAAGGGAAAGGCAACCCACTCTAGTATTCTTATCTGAAGAATTCCATGGTCAGAGGAGCCTGGCTTGGGCTACACTCCATGGGGTCACGAAGAGTTGGACACAACTGAGCTACTAACACATGTTTTTCAAGAGGCAGGTCAGGTAGTCTGGTATTCCCATCTCTTTCAGAATTTTCCACAGTTTATTGTGATCCACACAGTCAAAGGCTTTGGCATAGTCAATAAAGCAGAAATAGATGTTTTTCTGGAACTCTCTTGCTTTTTCCATGATCCAGCGGATGTTGGCAATTTGATCTCTGGTTCCTCTGCCTTTTCTAAAACCAGCTTGAACATCAGGGAGTTCACGGTTCACGTATTGCTGAAGCCTGGCTTGGAGAATTTTGAGCATTACTTTACTAGCATGTGAGATGAGTGCAATTGTGTGGTAGTTTGAGCATTCTTTGGCATTGCCTTTCTTTGGGATTGGAATGAAGACTGACCTTTCCCAGTCCTGTGGCCACTGCTGAGTTTTCCAAATTTGCTGCCATATTGAGTGCAGCACTTTCACAGCATCATCTTTCAGGATTTGAAATAGCTCAACTGGAATGCCATCACCTCCACTAGCTTTGTTTGTAGTGATGCTTTCTAAGGCCCACTTGACTTCACATTCCAGGATGTCTGGCTCTAGGTGAGTGATCACACCATCATGATTATCTTAGTCATGAAGATCATTTTTGTACAGTTCTTCTGTGTATTCTTGCCACCTCTTCTTAATTTCTTCTGCTTCTGTTAGGTCCAGACCATTTCTGTCCTTTGTCAAGCCCGTCTTTGCATGAAATGTTCCCTTGGTGTCTCTAAGTTTCTTGAAGAGATCTCTAGTCTTTCCCATTCTGTTGTTCTCCTCTATTTCTTTGCACTGTTTGCTGAAGAAGGCTTTCTTATCTCTTCTTGCTCTTCTTTGGAACTCTGCATTCAGATGTTTATATCTTTCCTTTTCTCCTTTGATTTTCGCTTCTCTTCTTTTCACAGCTCTTTGTAAGGCCTCCCCAGACAGCCATTTTGCTTTTTTTCATTTGTTTTCCATGGGGATGGTCTTGATCCCTGTCTCCTGTACAATGTCACAAACCTCCATCCATAGTTCTTCAGGCACTCTATCAGATCTAGTCCCTTAAATCTATTTCTCACTTCCACTGTATAATCATAAGGGGTTTGACTTAGGTCATACCTGAATGAAATATTAATTGTAAACATTCCAATTTTATAAGGAAAGGAAATAAAGCATGGGGATGTTAAATAACTTATTCAAAATGACATATCTGAGTCTGCTTGGCTGGGGTACAGAGTATGCAGTTTGATTCTAGAATACATGCTTTTAGCCATCTGACTCGCTAGATCCAGGAGGAGTAGGCAAGTATAATGAAAAACACCCTTCAGAAGTGCAAAAGTTTAGATCCAGAAAGAATAAGTAATTTGCCTAAAATAAATAGTAAAATTGGTACTTTAACCTTTGTCTAATTTTAACTATACAAAGCTACCTCTAGATAGTCAGAATCAGATAACCTTAAACTTAAGAATCAGAAGTAGTCTCAGAGATTATATCATTTCAGAGCCTAGTCTCTCATTTTACAGATAATCTATAATCACTAAAATCTCTAACCCAAACCAATCAGAGGTCAGTTCTACGGAGCAAGACAACTTTATATATCAAAGGAGAGTTATTGTTTGAAATTTTATTTCTATTTAAAAAAAAATCAAGATGAGGGATCCAGTTCTTGATGGCAACACAGCTTTTTATAGAAAATTCAAGTGCCTCATTGTTTTTCTGCAACAAGAAGACAACTTGGGAAAGGATTCTGTAGACACTGAGCCCATTGTAGAGAGCTGTGGGACCCAGAGATTTTCATGAAAGTGAACATGCCCTTCAAGATCAAAGCAGATTGTCTTCTAAGAGGCGTCCAGTGGGCCATCCTCTGAAAAGTGACCCACTGTTCAGCATAGCTCTTTCCAGGACACTGAATTGGAGCCAGCTGGTGCTTGGAACGTACCTTGTATGTCACCTTCTGATCTCTGTCTGAAGGCCAACTGTATGTGATTAAGCACAACAGACACAGAGCTTGTGTTAAGCCCCGGATGTAACTTGTTGAGTGAAGAGCAATTGACTTGAAAATTGGACAAATGGATTAAGTTTCTTCTCTTAGTCTCTCTCTTTCTCTCTTATTTTTAATAGAGCAAGATTGTATCCTCTGGGCCTAGTCAATCAATGCTTGCTGTTTCTGAGGACATTCATGAGGTCCTGTACTTCAGGGATACTAACTGGGATTTGAGATGAAATTTTCACCCTGACATGTGCATCGCCTAAGGAGGAAGGCAACAACTGGCATCAAGCTAAAGTGCATTTGGTATTTTCCCTTATAGTGACCAAATAATTTAGTCTTTTTTTTTTTTAAGCTCTTGCTGCTTCTCAAAATTGCTTGCACATTGGAATCACCTTGAAAATTAAAAAGAAAAGAAAATACTGATGCCATTGCCAATCTATTGTACCCAATAGATTTTAATTTAACTGGTATGAGGTGTGGCCTGAGAACAGGGAATTTTAAAGCCCCTGAAGCAATTCTAATGTACAGCAGAGCCTGAGAACCACTGGAAACCACTTTTAAGCCCCATCACTCTGATGAGGCGCCAGCTGCAAGCATGTTTTATACCAACATGTTTGCAGAGTATAAACATCACAGTGCAAACTCTTGCACCCAAGAACCCTGTGCTGCTGTGGACAATCTTTGGAAAAGTTTGAATTTGTAAACTGATAATACATATAATTCCATGGGCTCCATATGGTTCCTGTTATGCTGAGGGAACTATACACATTTGCCTTGCCCCAGGATGAAAAGATAAATAACAGATGTGGTTAATTTTTATCATACTTGTAGTGAACAATAATAGAAAAATAAGTAATGAAGGGGGCAGTGAGAAAAGTGAAACACATGAAAATAAAACTTAAATCAACTATACTAGGTTATATCTTTGGATTTTAAAAATACAGTTATATAATAGATAAGAAATAACTGCATCATATTATTCTTCAGTTCTAAGGGAGGCAGTCTCTACAACAACAAGAAGCAATCTTAAAATTTTGGATGTTAATAGAATAATCTTAAATTGTTGATGGTAATGATAACTAAAATTTATGTTTTACCATGTGGTAAGCACTGTTCTAAGCATTTTGCACATACTAACTATTTTAATCCTCATTACAACCCAGAGATAAATACCATTTTTATTTTACAGGTGAAGAAACTGAAGCCAGAGAATTTAAGTAATTTGACCAAGGTGACATGTTTACTACGTGGTGAAGCCACGAACTGAGCCCAGTTCAGATACCATTAGAAGATATTCTAAAGGTCCTGGTGATGACCTGGTGACAATCACTTTGCAGAGAGAACACTGGTCTCATCTACAGAGATGAAGCAGAGTGTACAGCTGGAGGAAGTTTTTGGGAGAATTGCTACTAAGATTTAGGATGGCTGGGAATAAGAGCAATAATAATGCCAGGAACTGACATATACTTTGTGCCAGGCACCGGGTGAGGTTTGGGTGTGATTCACATATTCTCTACTTTTTTAGCTATGGATCTCTTACTCCTGATGGTCTACTTAAGAAGTCAACATGTGGTCGGCTAGGGTCTCTGTTGTTGTTGTTCTGTCACTAAGTTGTGTCCAACTTTTTGTGACTCTATGGTTTGCAGCACGCCGGTCTCCTTTGTCCTCTACTATCTCCCAGAGTTTGCTCAGTTCATGTCCATTGACCCAGTGACGCTATCTAACCACTCATCCTCTCCTCCCCTTCTCCTTTTGGCTTCAATCTTTCCCAACATTAGGATCTTTTCCAACGAGTCGGCTGTTTGCATCAGGTGGTCGAAGTACTGGAGCTTCATACTTGCAATGAATATTCAGGGTTTATTTCCTTTAGGATTAACTGATTTGATCTCCTTGCTGTCCAAGGGACTCTAAAGAGTCTTCTCCAGCACCCTTCCCTTTGGAGACTTCAATTTTGTGCAGACTAGGTCACTTGATGTGGTCTTACAGCTTAATGAAGCTCTGTTTCTTGTTTTGTTTTGAGAAACTTTTTCCTTTGTATTTAACTTTAGATGGTGTCTCTTGCTATGTTCTCAAGTCAACTGTTCTTTCCTTTTGCAATGTATAATCTTTTGATTGATTTTTTTTCTCATCATTATGGCTTGCATTTTCTTACTTCTTTGTATGCCTGGTAGTTTTTGATTGGATGCCAAAGATGCTGGATATTCTTGCATTCTGCTAAATATTCTTTATTTTTTTCTGTGGGATGCTGTTGAGTTACTTAGAGGCAGATTGATTTTAATATCTGTCAATTGGGACCAGGGTAGTGTTTAGTCTAGTGCTAATTATCCCCATTTCTGAATATTCTATTCAATGCTAGATGAGTTATATTGTTTTCCTGGTGGTAGCAGTCACTGCTGCCAGTCTTGTATGCATGCCAGGTACTGTTGTATCTGAGTCTTTGGGGAAGATCTTTCCTCAGACTTGAGTAGTTTTCTCACATATATGCACTGCTCACTATATTGAATACATAGAGGAAAACCTCTAAAGACCTATGGAGTTCTCTGTCTATGCAGCTGCCCTCTTTGTATGCTGCCCTGTGAACTCCAGCCACCTTACCCTATCCATGTGTTTATCTTCAGCTCTTCGATTTGGGGACCTACCTGTGCTCTCCATTCCCATGCTGTGGCTTAGAATCTCTTGCAAGGTACAAATATGAAACACTCCTAGGCCTTATCTATTTTTTCTGTGTCTCTTAAGGATGACTGTCTTTTGTCTCTGATGTCCAAAGTGCTGAAAACCATTGTTTCAAATATTTTTTCTATTGTGTTTGTTTGTTTATTTGTTTTTCAGGTGGTTTTGTAGATCCTCTTTGTCATACTCCATCTAGGCTGGGAATGGAAGTATGAAAAATCTTCTTTTTTTTAAACAAACTTTTTGTTCAATCTTACCAGAGATTTGTTCATTTTATTAGTACTTTCAAATAACCCACATTTGTCTTTCTGAAATCTCCTTATGGTATATTTGTTTATTCATAATATAGTATTTACATATTTATGTTACTAATTTCACTTATTTTTATTATCTACTTTCTGATTGGCCCAGGATCTTTACACAGACATACAACATAAATTGGAAACACACCCACTCAGACTAACCCCTGGGCAGCTGGTAACTCAGCTCAAGTAATTGAAGTGGTTCTTGTCTGGCATACAGCTTAAGTAGACTCACCTACATTGAGGGAATTTTTTACATGGCAATAAAGTCCAGTGATTCTTGAAGAAGTGAAGAAACATGAAAACTCCACACATCAAGTGCTCTAATCTGCAAGCACCCTGCTATGGATGAAGTATTCAATTGGCAAGGAATTGTGTGATGGCAAAGTGTTACTAAAGTCATGATCAGTCACAGGGGAATAGAGCTCAGGATTGGACTCAGCTTAGAATCAAGATTGGGAGCTGGTGAAAATTCACAGAAAACATAATAAGTTCTATACTCTACCATGTCCTATGGCAGGAGGTACACACAAACAGCCATTGCTCTAGAAATTTAGAAGGTGGAGAATTGATTCATCAGCGGCCAGGGTGATCAAGAAAATCTTCATTATGTAAATGGGAATATCTTGAAACTAGTATTGAATGGAAATTTTATTAAATGAATACTTCAATTTCTTTTTGAACACTTCTCAAGAAGATGATCCCTATCATCACTGGCCTAAGAGTCTATGCTTTTAATTTTTTCTTAAGTTCTGGATTTTTTCCACAGATTTCTACAAGGTAATATTCCTAAGCCCTGTGCCACTGATACTGTTCCCTAACATAAATATTGAGTAGCTACTATTTGTGTTCTCAGAACCTAATATACTTCTTACAGAAAGGCTGCATATATCTTCCATTTCCTACACAGATTAAAATTTTGAATGTAATTCTTTGGTTAGAGATAGCCTTTGAAGATTTGTAATCAGGCAAATGCCACGTAGTTTTGTGCCATTAAATCAAATTGATAAAGGCACATGTCATATGCCCTGCATTAAAGAATAAGGAGGTGTTTGTTTCCTCCCTATTCATGGCAACAGTCCTCTGTGTGTGTGCTCAGTTGCTCAGTCATGTCTGATTCTTGGCAACCCCATGAACTGTAACCTGCCAGGCTCCTCTGTCCATGGAATTTTCTAGGCAAGAATACTGGAGTGGGTTGCTATTTCCTACTTTAGGGGAATCTTCCTGACCCAGGAACGGAACCTGTGTCTCTTGCATCTCCTGCATTGGCAGGGACATTCTTTACCACTGTGCCGCCTGGGAAGCCCAGCAACAGCCCTAGATAAGCCAAATGTGCTGCCATTTGCTCTGGGAGAGGCTGTGATAAACATGGCCATCTTCAGAAAGGTCACAGTCCTGTGAGGAAGAGTTACAAGCCAAAATATCTAGCAATGACCTGATTTTGTTGCATTTACATGAATGCCTTTTATAGTTATGAGGACCCATCTGCGGCGATTCATCACACAGAGGCACTATGGATAACAGGAATCTCAAAATACAGTTCTCATAGATGTTAAGTCTGTCTTGATGAGCTGTAACAACTGGGACTCACCACCTTATTTGACCTTTACAAATCCTCTTGCATTTACATGAACATGACTTGAATTATGGCAGATCTAGAAAGAAAAATCAATACAAGTAGAAATGAAAGTGTTGGCCTATTGCTTTCTCTATGATAGTTTAATAATTCAATTATTATACAGGTTAGTGAAATACAGTAAACTAATTATAAGGAAACCAATTCTATGTGTAAGTTGCATGATGTGTGTATTTATTGCATTTGTATATAGTAATCTATGACATTATTGAATGATACTTTGTACCAAAGAATATGCTAAGTGTCTTGTATATATTGTCTCACTAAAGATTTGTAACAATCCCATGACACAGGTATGGTCATCATCCTTGTTTTGTAGAGGAGAAAATGAATACTTTAAGTAACTTCATGATTAGGCATGGTGGATGGAGTAGAGCCAGGGTTTGAACAAGAAGTGTTAGACTCCATTATGATTGGTTGCATTGCGCTTGCCATGTAACCACCATGTATGATCACTTTGTGATGTAAAGAAATACTGAATCACTTTATTATGCACCTGGAACTAACATAGTATTGTTTGTCAATTATTCTTGAATAAAACAGGTAATTTAGATGTCTAAAAAGATAGGAAATTAGCCAATAATGGCATGTATATATATGCTTATATATGTTTGTGTAAACTTATAGTGTATATATATGTGTGCGTTAGTTTCTTAGTTATGTCCAGCTGTTTGCAACCCCGTGGACTATAGCCTGTCTCAATCCCACTTCCCAGGTGGTACCGATGATAAAGAACCCATCTGCTAATACAGGAGACATAAGAGATGCAGATTCTATCTCTGGGTTGAGAAGATCCCCTGGGGAAGGACATGGCGACCCACTCTAGTATTCTTGCCTGGAGAATCCCATGGATAGAGGAGTCTGGCAGGCTACATTCCATAGGGTTGCAAAGAGTTAGACACCACTGAAGCGACTCAGCACCACTAACACCACCATATATGTAACATATGTACATTAAATGCTGAGTTCCAAAGAATAACAAGGAGAGATAAGGAAGCCTTCCCCAGTGATTAATGCAAAGAAATAGAGGAAAACAATAGAATGGGGAGGACTACTGATCTCTTCAAGAAAATTAGAGATACCAAGGGAACATTTCATGCAAAGATGGGCTCAATAAAGGACAGAAATGGTATGGACTTGGCAGAAGCGGAAGAGATTAAGAAGAGGTGGCAAGAATACACGGAAGAACTGTACAAAAAAGATCTTCACAACCCAGATAATCATGATGGTGTGATCACTCACCTAGAGCCAGATATCCTGGAATGTGAAGTCAAATTTGCCTTAGGAAGCATCACTATGAACAAAGCTAGTGGAGGTGATGGAATTCCAGTTCAGCTATTTGAAATCCTGAAAGATGATGCTGTAAAAGTGCTGCACTGAATATGCCAACAAATTTGGAAAACTCAGCAGTGGCCACAGGACTGGAAAAGTGACTTGGCAGAAGCGGAAGAGATTAAGAAGAGGTGGCAAGAATACACGGAAGAACTGTACAAAAAAGATCTTCACAACCCAGATAATCATGATGGTGTGATCACTCACCTAGAGCCAGATATCCTGGAATGTGAAGTCAAATTTGCCTTAGGAAGCATCACTATGAACAAAGCTAGTGGAGGTGATGGAATTCCAGTTCAGCTATTTGAAATCCTGAAAGATGATGCTGTAAAAGGCTGCACTGAATATGCCAACAAATTTGGAAAACTCAGCAGTGGCCACAGGACTGGAAAAGGTCAATTTTCATTCCCATCCCAAAGACAGATAATGCCAAAGAATGCCCAAACTACCACACAATTGCACTATCTCACATGCTAGTAAAGTAATGCTCAAAATTCTCCAAACCAGGCTTCAGCAATATGTGAACTGTGAACTTCCTGATGTTCAAGCTGGGTTTAGAAAAGGTAGAGGAACCAGAGATCAAATTGTCAACATCCACTAGATCATCGAAAAAGCAGAAGAGTTCCAGAAATACATCTATTTCTGCTTTATTGATGATGCCAAAGCCTTTGACTGTGTGAATCACAATAAACTGTGGAAAGTTCTGAAAGAGATGGGACTACCAGACCACCTGACCTGCCTCTTGAGAAACCTGTATGCAAGTCAGAAAGCAACAGTTAGAACTGGACATTGAACAACAGACTGGTTCCAAATAGGAAAAGGAGTACTTCAAGGCGATATATTGTCACCCTACTTATTTAGCTTATATGCAGAGTACATCATGAGAAACACTGGGCTGAATAAAGCGCAAGCTGGAATCAAGATTGCCGGGAGAGATATCAATAACCTCAGATATGCAGATGACACCACCCGTATGGCAGAAAGCGAAGAAGAACTAAAAAGCCTCTTGATGAGAGTGAAAGAGGAGAGTGAAAAAGTTGGCTTAAAGCTCAACATTCAGAAAACTAAGATCATGGCATCCGGTTCCATCACTTCATGGGAAATAGATGGGGAAACAGTATCAGACTTGGTTTTTTTGGGCTCCAAAATCACTGCAGATGATGATTGCAGCCATGAAATTAAAAGATGCTTACTCCTTGGAAAGAAAGTTATGGCCAACCTAGACAGCGTATTAAAAAGCAGAAGCATTACTTTGCCAGCAAAGGTCCATCTAGTCAAGGCTATGGTTTTTTCAGTGGTCATGTATGGTTGTGAGAATTGAACTATAAAGAAAACTGAGCACTGAAGAATTGATGCTTTGAATTGTGGTGCTGGGAGAAGACTCTTGACAGTCCCTTGGACTGCAAGGCCATCCAACCTGTCCATCCTGAAGGAGATCAGTCCTGGGTGTTCATTGGAAGGACTGATGTTGAAGCTGAAACTCCAATACTTTGGCCACCTGATGCAAAGAACTGACTCATTGGAAAGGACCCTGATGCTGGCAAAGATTGAGGTGGGAGGAGAAGGGGACAACAGAAGATGAGATGGCTGGATGGCATCATCGACTCAATGGACATGAGTTTGGGTAAACTCTGGGAGTTGGTGATGGACAGGGAGGCCTGGCATGCTGCAGTCCATGGGGTTGCAAAGAGTTGGACATGACTGAGTGACTGAACTGAACTGAACTGAAATTAGAATATAAAAAAATTGTTAAGGTAACATTTCTGCATGCGTACAAGCTCAGTCATGTCTGACTCTGCAACCCCATGAACTGTAGCCCACCAGGCTCTTCTGTCCATGGAATTTTCCCAGCAAGAATACTGAAGTGTGTTGCCATTTCCCACTCCAGGGCATCTTCTTAACCTAGGAATCAAACCCATGCCTTCTGTGTCTCCTGAATTGGCAGGCGGATTCTTTACCACTTCACCACCTGGGAAGCCAGAGCAATAGATATATCATCAAAAATTATCAGCTATTTTTCTTCTTAATTTATCACCATGGCTCAGATGGCAAAGAATACACCTGCAATGCAGCAGACCAGATTTCGATCCCTGGGTTGGGAAGATCCCCTGGAGAAGGGAATGGCTACCCGTGCCAGGATGCTTTTTGGAGAATTCCATGGACAGAGGAGTCTGGTGGACTACAGTCCAATGGGTCACAAAGAGTTGGACGTGACTGAGTGACTAATACACACACACACACACACACACACACACACACACACCTATAAACACATATGTATAGACATACATATACCTATGGATGTTCCAATTCACTGGGAAGGAAGGTGTGTTTCATTTTGTGCTGTTCCATGTCAGGGAATATGTATGTGACTGCTATGATGGGAAAGAGTTTCAGTTCAGATGAGGCCTCTACAGGAACCCCACCCCCCAGAACAAAACAAAGTCCCTTTCTGGGCACATTGCTTGCATTTCCAAAACAGACTCTCTTCCATGCTGGTTCATGTGAGAGCTTGCTATGAACATGTCTCTGTCCCTTTCTGGACTTAAGAAAGATTGGGGGACCTTTGTCTAGAGTTCCCATCAGTGCTTGAACATGGAGGCTGCTTAGCAGACATGTCAACATATGCCTGAATGTTTCTTTCCAAGTGAACTCTCATACGTTCAGTAAGAACTAATTTGTGCTCACTATTGGTTTCCCTTTGAGATGGAGTCCTTATTAACACATCTTGATTTTTAGAGGGTGAGGGATAAATGGGAAAATTGGTACATTCACTTTGTATCTTTATTTACTTAAAGTTTGGTTTTCAGGCAAATGAATTCAATATATGCCTTTCCCCAGGGCGAGAGGCTCACAAAGCAGAAGGAATGTCATTTTTCAGTCAACAGAAATAGAGGTAAGTCAATCTGGTGCCTACATGCTCTGTGAATCCTGGCGGCCAGCCAGAGTTCAGGTCTTAATTAAGCAGATTAGGCCAAAGAAAGCACAAATGCAAACCCAGGCAAATTACCAAAAATTGCTGTTATTCCAGCATTCCAACACACAGGATTTCTGAATATAAACTGTCCCCCCAAAATATTGTTGGTTAAGACTGAAGATAGCAAATCCTCTGGCTGACTGCAAATCTATCTGCTGGAACTTCGGATATATAAGCTCCGATCTGGGGCTTTTCTGTACATACCAGGCAGGAGGGCCTCTGGGACTGTGTGTGTGTGTGTGTGTGTGCACGAGCATACACACAAGCACACTGCAGATTCATCATGTCAAAAGCAGTACTTGCTCTGCAGTCCTTGTTAGAACAACCATATCACACAATGGTTTCTTTCTAAATAAACAGAGGAGGAGAGCTGGCCAATAAGGCCCTTTATAGGATACATCAGGCCAAATTCAATCATCAGTCCTGGATGCAGACAAGCGGTCTTCTATGTTGGCTGGCTTGAGGGACAATATCATCCATCCTGTACATAGGCCCCCATAATTGCATCTCATTCCTGATTCCTGCAAAAAAAAAAAAAAAAGAAATGACTCCCTCTTCCCATGGTTTGCAAAACACATGGGGAGGAAATAGCAGATCGGAGCTAACTGGGCAAGAATTCTAACCAGATGATAGAAAAATGTTTTGTCAAAGTAAGAGTTCTTTGAATTTTTAAGAGCCCTGTATAATTTAATACACAGTCTTTTCAAGATGAAGTCCAATATGGGGCCAGAAGAACTATCTGCCATTATTTCAGAACATTTTGCCAATTCTTTCATTTTGGATTCTCACAGGAGAATCCAAAATACAACATCCTTTCTTAGTCCTCCCCCTACTTTTCTTTTTGGCAAGAGTATAAAAGAGTTTGCCACTTAAGCAACACTGTAAATGACACAATTGAAGAAAAAATGCCTTGTAAAAGTATACTGTGTTTTCATCTTTATTAAATGAACCTCATAAAGAAGTGATTTTTAAGAAGTCTATTAACCTACCATTGGTTTGTTGGGGGAGCTGGCTAGTGTCTTGCTCCCTGAGTCAGTGACCCCTTTTGTTTGTTTCCATGTTATTTGTTTTCAGCTTTTTGTCTGCAATAGTCACTTGAAACAGGAAGTACTCTTCAGAGGTTGTTGCTCTTGACCAAGACTATGGATGAAGTGGATACAACGCTATACCCTGAGCACTTCCTTTGGGAAGAAACAACATGGGGAGCGGCTTTCCTGCTCTTTGGAGGTTTTCGTCTGCAGGCATGAAGGCACCGTTTGCCTATTTTGGTAGAGCCTGCCTCCTGACTTCCTAACCATTATCTACCCAGGTATCTATATTCTCTGCCAAGGAAAGTCTACTGGGGGACAAAACTCCATATTTCATGATTATCTTCATTTAAAAAAAGTGCTCTTCCCTTTATTGTGAGTATTTGAAAGCAGGAAACTAGTTTCAAAGCAAGATTATTCACAGAAAGGTAAGAATGACTGATAGCATTTTGAGGAATACCACTTCAAGTAATTTGTTCATACTTACAGAATAAGGACATACATTTCTTTGAGCATTTCATCCGTTTGAAAATAATCTATTCTGTCCCTGTGTGTCATTCGAAACCCAGTTTTAGGTTTCAAATATATTATCATGATAAAGTTAATCCAAAAGGATAAATCTTTATTGACACTACTCTAAGGACTAGGATAGATAAACAAGACCTCTTCAAACCCACAGATCATATCATATTGGAAACTGATTGCTCTGTCATATTCTTATATCTAAAGAAGGACCGAGGATTAAAAACCTTCCTACGGTGTCTTTGAAAGATCTTTCCTTTGCATGGATGATGGGGCAGAGTGGCTTAATACCAGAAAGCATGTTCTATAGAATAAAATAAATAAGTACATAATTAATTCCCATATAATCTATTCCCTTCTTTGCTTAGTCAGAAGTTCCTACCATTTGATCCTCTCTCTGTGGAGTGAATATCAAAGAGGTACAACAAGACAGCTATTCACATAGGAGGAGCTTTCAGAAGACTCCTAGCTTGTGTGAATACAGAACTGTAGAAGATAACAGTCAAGACAAGGGTAAAATGAGCTGGCGAAAGCCTAAAGGCAATGGACTGCTGCTGCTGCTGCTGCTGCTGCTAAGTCACTTCAGTCATGTCCGTCTCTGTGGAGTTTTCAGGCAAGAGTACTGGAGTGGGTTTCCATTGCCTTCTCTGAAAGGCAATGGACTAGATAACGTGAATTAGGAGTTAAAGCCTCAGAGATGCAAATGGTTTTCCCAGTGAAAAATTCATTTATCTTGACCTAAGACAGGAAATGAGGAGGAGAAAGAAGACACCAAGCAGAAGAAAGCTTAAACATTTGAAGAGAGAAAGTCTCCAGAAGCCTATAGTGGAGCCATTTTGGGAAAAGTTCTAGAAGTTTGATGGAGCTAGTGGGTATCAGTGGAATTGTGCCCTTCCTGCAGAGCCCTCTGGAGGACCATAAACCCCACTGCAGGTCACCATGCTGGTTGGATTCTCATGAAGAGGGAAAGGGAATGGTTAGAGCCACAGGGGAGGAGTGATGCCCCCAGGAATAATTTTCAAGAACATTTTATGATAATGGGATGAACATATTCAGTGGTGGCCAAAGATAGCAATTAACACTGAGAAGAAAGATTCATAAATTTAGAGTAGAAAATTTTGATTTGAAATTCCCAACTTTGCTCCCAACTATTTTAAAAGGTCCCTCGTGATGCCATCTATCCCTATTGTGAAAACTCAAGTTTTCTGCAAAGTTACTAATGCCTCACATACCACGGTGCTATGTTCTTTAACTCCCAGGATAACTATTCCTCTCAATGCAAGGAAGTCACTGATGGAAATA
Organism: Aepyceros melampus; assembly: GCA_006408695.1. Lineage (NCBI taxonomy): Eukaryota > Metazoa > Chordata > Mammalia > Artiodactyla > Bovidae > Aepyceros > Aepyceros melampus. Next base: position 49,645 of record SJXQ01000570.1, on the reverse strand, counting down.
CAGTTAACTTTATTGGACAGCAAATTTGCATTTATTCCTTCTGGGAGAATTAGTCTGAGGCAGTATATCTTGAAGGATATCTGTAAAGAGTAAATATAGATTGAGATTTGGCTCTTGTTTTCTTCAATAATCTAGAAAGGTGATGGGCTGTACGTGTCCTGCAAATGTCCTTTCTCTTCCTAGAACCTATGAAATCACTCTCCCTACCTCAGGCCATCTGGTGTTTGCATTACATTTTCATGTGGTTTTTCACTCACAAGACCAAGTCTTCACCCACCCTCTCTCATGTCAGGAATTTGATCCCTGCAATGCTTTGTCCAGCACTTCTGCTCCTTCTTTCACATGTTTCTTGAAGCACCATGATTTCCCTGAATAGTAAAAGCTCTTTTTCCCCTTATTGTTTTTCTTCTATAGAACCTCCAGATATGAAATCAAATGTTGTACATAAACTGTGTTCATACTTTACTTGTGTATTTATTATTTATTCATAGGTATTGGTTATTTGCATGCATGGCTTAGATGTTCTCTGTAGAAATATTCTCTTTTTTTATGTGGCAATAATGCCCATGTTCAGTTGTAACCTATTTAAAGGTAGAAAGTATACTTTTTAGCAAGTAGTTTTCAAAATGAATCTCTCCTCTCTTTATATATATATATAATATATATTTCCAAACACTCAAGGTTTTTTGTTCAGTGGTTTTTGTAAGTATAATTTGTTGATGTTCAAAATGGTTTTCTGCTCAGAGCACACAATCACAGAGTAGAGACACTGCATCATCATGAATAACCCCCAGCTAAACTGCATTTGATAACAAACCACTGGTGCTGACAATGATGTTCAGTCATTGCCTGCTTTTTTGGTTCTTTTAAAAATGGCCTTCAATTATAATATGATCTTTGATACTGTTTTTAATAAGTGAAAAACAATTTATAGTAACTGGCTTACAGCAATTTGGAGTGAATCATTTCAGATAAAAACAGAGAGCAGAAGAGATGAATTGTCTCTATGGTTCTCTGAAAACTAGGAGTCAATGATATTTACAAGGTAAGTGGGGAAGGCATCCTCCTTTATTTCCAGTGTTATAATTTCTCACTGCCTGGTCAGATATTTAGGGATGTGGTGGGGCAGCCCTCTGTTACTCCCACTGCAGAGTTCCACTGATAAGCTGTTTGGAGCAAACAAGACTGTGTTTAGACTGTATGTTTGAGACTGAGCCCAGTAGCAGAGTTGTAATCATGGATAAGAAAGATCGGTAGGAGACACAGTGTGTGGCTGACATTTGCCTCTTCTTGACCAAATGCTGCTGCATATGAATGAGCCTCTACAGAAACAGTGTATGTCTTGGGGTGGGGGTGGGGGTGTGGGTGTCAGTAGAAAGGTTGACATGACTTTAGGGAACTCCAGGCTGCAATTGCATGGCCTGAGCAATACCAGTGAAGAGGGCTTCCTTTGCTTCTGAGCTCTCCTCCAGAGAAGCTTCCACCAGAATAGCAGTGACCATGGTAGAGAGATTCATGTTTCCTTTGGTGGTGGATGGTCTAGACCATCAAACACACCGGACTGAGGTCCCTGCTTCTCTCTCTGCATTGCATTGGCCTGGCTCCAGACTTCTTGAATCTGGCTACAACAAAAGCAACAGTCCCCCAAAAGAAGCCTGTAGTCAATGGTTTAAATTCCTGGTTTTCTGTCCCTCAAGGGACAATGAAAGGGGCCTGACCTCTTGGTCACCTCAAGAAGGTTTGGAGTTCTCTGGAAAGAGGGGAGAGACAACCTCTTAACAGTTTGATTGGATAGCTGGAGTCACTACACAGGCACAGAAAAGACTGAAGAGAAATAAGGTGGAAAAGTTAACTGTACGGTGAAATTTCAGGTGATCTCCTTTTACTCTTTGCAAAATTCTCTACAATAAGCATGTATTTTAAAAACCACTAAAAATAAATAATGTTAAAATATGCACCCAAAACCTGAACACAATAAAATACTTTAAGTATGTGCTTATGTACAAAAATCCCAAACAAATCAAGGTTGTCAGAAATCACAAAAGATAATTTAATTCAAATTAAAGATGTGAGCTATTATCGTTTTCAGATATTTACAGAATAGACTAGCGGGACTGCACTGTTTGTGGATGAGACGTGATAACTTTGTTTCCTGCTGTGTCAGTTGTTTCTCTCTCTTTAACCAAGATTATATTTCCAGAATATCTACTTCTCCATTTCTCCTGCCTTTTATTTTTCCATGGTTGCAATCTCCTGTAATTATGGGAAAAAGTCTTTCCTGGAGCAGTAGTTCTGAGATTAGCTAGTTTGCAGCCAACCTGAGTATTCTCAATTGGTGCTCATTATCTTCTTTGTAAGAACATAGTTTTCAGGACAGAGTTAGCTCTGCTCTGAGACTTAAAACAGCTGGAAAATGCATGACTTGACATGCATTAGATCTGACAGCATGTGAATCCACTGTTCAAAAGTACTTAATACCTATTTAATTTTCTTTTTTTGGGCATTTTATTTTCTTGTCCTTAAATAATCACCACAGTAATCAAAAGCATTTATGAATTACTGAAGTGGAACTCAAAATACTTAAGAGCCGATTGATTGCTTGGATAAACAAATGCCAAAGTTCAGGAGAAGGTCAGAAAGTTGAGTGTTGTCTTTTATTTTGAAGAGCTCAGTCTTTAAATGCACACATTTGTCCTTGAACTGTCTGAAAGGGCCGAAATGATCCCCAAATTAAGTCCTCTTGTATCTTGTTGATATACATTTATTTAAGAAAACATGAGATCCCCATTTTGTTAATTTTTAAACACTAATCTATGCTTCAAGATTTAATAAACAGTCTTTGTTAATGACTATTTTAGTCATTTATTCATTCATTCATTCTAACCTTTCTGGATTACATCAGAAAATAAAACAAACAAAAATGTCACTATGGAGCTTAAATTCTAGTCAGTGTAGAATAAACATAATACATAAGTAAAATATATAGTATGATAGGTTCTATGGAAAAAACAGAATAGCACAGGGGAGATGAGGAGAAAATAGCAACTTTAGATGGGGTAAGGGGAGTGGGAATCTGGGTCAATCTCATTAAGAGGGTGACTTTTATGTAAAGACTTGCAAAAGGGAGCAGGTTAGTCAAAAGAAAGGAGTGATCCAGGCAGGCAGAATAAATGGTGCAAGAGTCCTGAGAAGGGGAGGAGAAAGGGAGAAGGGGCTGGTCAACGACGGCAGTGCAACTGGAGAGAGGGCGGGAGGGGCGTTGGTATGGAGGGTGACCTCAGAGAGAGCGTGGGGGAGGGGTTAGAGTTTATGTAGGGGCTCCTAGGCCACCATGGAGATTTTGATTTTTCCTTTCAAAGGGGAGCCACCGCAGAATTTTAGAGGAGGACTTGACCTGACTTCCAGGGATCACCCTGGTTGCAATATTGAGACTGGACTGAAGTGGGCAAGCTTAGGAGAAGGGAGACTAGATAAGAGGCAATCAGAATGCTTATGATGCAGCTGCTTAGAGCAGATTGGTGGTAGAGGAAGCAATGGGAAATGGTCAGACTGACCCTATTATCCAGGTGGAGCTAACGGGGCTTGCTAATGGATGGGAGGCAGGTGTGAGGGGAAAACAGGAGACAAACGAGGTCATCCAAGGACTCGCCGGCTCAGCAATGTGAAAGATGGGGCTGCCTTCCAGTGAGTTTGTGTTTCTGTTCAGAGACTCAATGGTAAACTTCTGGAAGACAGGGACCAGTGTCTTGTAAACTTCATTTGTTATTTTTGTTGTTATATCACGAAGTCATGTCTGACTTTGTGACCTCAGGGACTATAGCATGCCAGGCTCCTCTGTCCTCCACTATCTCCTGGAATTTGCTCAGATTCATGTCCTTTGACTCAGTGATGCCATCTAACTATTTCATCCTCTGCTGGCCCCCTTCTCCTTTTGCTTTTAGTCTTTCCCAGGATCAGGATCTTTTCCAGTGAATCTGCTCTTCACATCAGGTAGCCAAAGTATTGGAGCATCAGCTTCACCACCAGTCCTTCCAATGAATAGTCAGGGTTTATTTCCTTTAGGATTGACTGGTTTGATCTCCTTGCATTCCAAGAGACTTCAAGTGTCTTCTTCAGCACCACAGTTCAAAGGCATTAATTCTTTGGCAGTCAGCCTTCTTCATGGTCCAACTCTCACATCCATATCCAACTACTAGAAAAATTACAGCTTTGATTATATGGACCTTTGTCAGCAGAGTGATATTTCTGTTTTTCAATACAGTCTATGCTTGTCATAGCTTTCCTTCCAAGAAGGAAGTGTCTTTTAATTTCATGGCTGCACTCACCTTCCAAAGTGATTTTCAAAAAAAAATCTGTGACTGCTTCCACTTTGTCCCCTTCTATTTGCCATAAAGTGATGGGACCAGTGGCTGCGTGGGCACAGGAGGGCCTAGAGGAGCTATCCCACGATGAAGATCAGGAAGGGCGGCAGAAAGGAGATACCCTTCATCCAAGGTAAGGAGCAGCAGCTGGAACAGCCATGAAGAGATACCCCCACGCCCAAGGTAAGAGAAACCCAAGTAAGATGGTAGGTGTTTCAAGAGGGCATCAGAGGGCAGACACACTGAAACCATACTCAGAGAAAACTAGTCAATCTAATCACACTAGGACCACAGCCTTGTCTAACTCAATGAAACCAAGCCATGCTCACAGGGCAACCCAACATGGGCGGGTCATGGTGGAGACTCTGACAGAATGTGGTCCACTGGAGAAGGGAATGGCAAACCACTTCAGTATTCTTGCCTTGAGAACCCCATGAACAGTATGAAAGGCAAAATGATAAGATACTGAACAAGGAACTCCCCCAGGTCAGTAGGTGCCCAATATACTGCTGGACATCAGTGGAGAAATAACTCCAGAAAGAATGAAGGGATGGAGCCAAAGAAAAAACAATACCCAGTTGTGGATGTGACTGGTGATAGAAGCAAGGTCCAATGCTGTAAAGAGCAATATTGCATAGGAACCTGGAATGTCAGGTCTATGAATAAAGGCAAATTGGTAGTGATCAAACAAGAGATGGAAAGAATGAATGTCGACATTCTAGGAATCAGTGAACTAAAATTGACTAGAATGGGTGAATTTAAATCAGATGACCATTATATCTACTACTGCAGGCAGAAATCCCTTAAAAGAAAAGGAGTAGCCATTATGTTCAACAAAAGAGTGCAAAATGCAGTACTTGGATGCAATCTCAAAAATGACAGAATGATCTCTGTTCATATCCAAGGCAAACCATTCAGTATCACAGTTATCCAAGTCTATGCCCCAACCAGTAACACTGAAGAAGCTGAAGTTGAATGGTTTTATGAAGACCTACAAGACCTTTTAGAACTAACACCCACAAAATGTGTCCTTTTCATTATAGGGGACTGGAATGCAAAAGTAGAAAGTCAAGAAACACCTGGAGTAACAGGCAAATTTGGCCTTGGGATGCGGAATGAAGCAGGGCAAAGGCGAATAGAGTTTTGCCAAGAAAATGCACTGGTCATAGGAAACACCTTCTTCCAACAACACAAGAGAAGACTCTACACGTGGACATCACCAGAGTGTAAACATCAAAATCAGATTGATTATATACTTTGCAGCCAAAGATGGAGAAGCTCTATACAGTCAACAAAAACAAGACCAAGAACTGACTGTGGCTCAGATCATGAACTCCTTATTACCAAATTCAGACTCAAATTGAAGAAAGTAGGGAAAACCGCTAGTCTAATAGAGTTTTGCCAAGAAAATGCACTGGTCATAGCAAACACCCTCTTCCAACAACACAAGAGAAGACTCTACACATGGACATCACCAGATGGTCAACACCGAAATCAGATTGATTATATTCTTTGCAGCCAAAGATGGAGAAGCTCTATACAGTCACAAAAACAAGACCATGAGCTGCCTGTGGCTCAGATCACGAACTCCTTATTGCCAAATTCAGACTTAAATTGAAGAAAGTAGGGAAAACCGCTAGACCATTCAGGTATGACCTAAATCAAATCCCTTATGATTATACAGTGGAAGTGAGAAATAGATTTAAGGGCCTAGATCTGATAGATAGAGTGCCTGATGAACTATGGAATGAGGTTCGTGACATTGTACAGGAGACAGGGATCAAGACCATCCCCATGGCAAAGAAATGCGAAAAAGCAAAATGGCTGTCTGGGGAAGCCTTACAAATAGCTGTGAAAAATCATGATCATTCAAATTTCTCAGGAAAAATAATGCTGCCAACCAGTGCTTGACAGTAGGCTGTTTTTCCTTTAACATCCCCTGGCTACTTCACGTTGTTGTCTATGAGTTCACAAGAGCAGAGAGATGGTGGCAGGAGCTAAATATTTACACTGTGAAAAAAAATTAAATGTGAAATCATAACATCTATTTGCTTACTTTGTTTTATGCTGATTGCAAAGTAATATCCTGAGAATCGCTGTCCTGATATGGTGACTCTATGTGGAGATTTCTAATCCCCAGTGGTTATTGTAGCTTTTAATATAAGTACTTCATAGAAGACTGATGGACGCGACTGAGTGAACTCAGGGAGTTGGTAATGGACAGGGAGGCCTGGCGTACTGCGATTCATGCGGTTGCAAAGAGTCGTACACGACTGAGCAATTGAACTGAACTGAACTGAAATACACGATAGAAATACACGACAAAAAATTCAAGAGCTACAAGAGGGAATCTGGTGCTGCAGCCTCCAAGTTTCCTTCTCTGAAAGCAACTACCATCACCAGCTTCTTCTGTGTGCTGGACATATTCTGCCCAGCATCATCCAATAGGACCATGATGATGAAAACAGTCTACCTGCGATGTCCAATATGGTAGCCATTAGCCACATGTGACATTGGAGCCTCGGGGGCTCTGATGAACGATCTCATTGTTCTTAAAATTGTCCTTAAGTCCATGTGAATTCCTTTTGTAGTATTGCGGTTCTGTATTTATTTATTTGGCCATGTCTCGTGGCTTGCAAGATCTTAGCTCCCCACTCAGGGACTGAACTCTGGGCCCATGGTGGCGAAAGCACTGAGTCCTAACCAGTAGACAGCCAGGGAATTGCCTAGGGTTGTGCTTTTTTTTTTTTTCCAATCTGCGTCATAATTTAACCAAGGCTCAGGCATAACTAGAAATGTACTGTTTTATTTCTTTTGAAGGATTTTTTGATATGGACCATTTTCTTTCGAGTCTTTATTGAATTTGTTACGGTATTGCTTCTGTTTTATATTTTGGCCCTGAGGCATGTGAGATCTTAGCTCCCTGACCAGGGATTGAACCTGCATTGGAAGGTGATTTCCTATATTACCTCCTGCAGTGGACCACCAGGGAAATCCCAGGACTGTGCTTTTAGACAGTCTCCCTCTTAGGATATTTCAGGCAATGAGTATCTACCCACGTTCAAATGGCATCTAGAGAAAGACATCTCGCTGCCCTGCTTTGATGTTTATTCTGCACAGACGCTTTCTTCTGTGAGGTCTCTTCCGGCAGCAGTGGATACAGAATTCAGTCTCAGCCAGATCTGGGTACAAAAGCCGCCTCAAAATGGCATAGTCCCTTTGCAGCTTGTGGAACAAACACGTGCTGACCTTTAGGAGCTCAGTCCATATTTCACAAGGAATCATATGGGGAGAATGAAGAAATGATCTAAAAGTCACTCAAGAATATCCCTGAATCATCGCTGGGGGCAGGGCCTGCTCTTATACATTGGGGATGGGAAGAGGATGTGATTCTTGCCTCGTCAGGGTTCCTGACATAATAGAGAAAGTGTTTGGGTCTGGACAGTGACTTTACAATGCTCCATTTATAGGTGACACCTTCGAGAGTGGAAGGTGTGCATTCTGCAAAACTCTTCCTTCTGCTACAGAACCAGGACTACCCTTACCAACAGGTGCTATGGCAGCTGTTTATTGATGCAGAACAAAATTGCAATCATCTGCGCACATCCCAAACCAAGACTCACCACATCCCAGGATGGATAGAATCATTAGCCCTATACTCATCTCACTGTGGGCAGAGTGGACTGTCCAGTCCCTGGGTTTGGCCTTGGTCATGTGACTTGCTTTGGCCCATGGAAAGGGCAAAAATGAGTGTGGCAGTTCCATGCCAAGTTGGAGAAGGCCTGGTGATGCTTCCTCTCATAAATGTCACTCGGGCAGCTGCTGCCTCTTCAGCCTGGGCCCCAGGATAAACATGCTTGGAAAAGAGCTACCTCATCTGGTCTGCAGACCAGCAGTGAGGAGCAGAGTGGACCCAGCCAGCAGAGCATTAAACCACAGCTGCACCAGCCAAACAGCAGACTCATGAGAGTTGCTATCTTAACCCGCTGAGGTTGGGATGGGTTTATTACATAGTATCATTGTGGCAATAACTAACCAATACATGCACACACTCTTTTATTAGATTATAAATTAAGCCCCTGCCGTAGAGACCCTACACAATAGTAAGCTGCCGGGAGCCACCCCGGGAGATCCCACCCATGACAATGTCATGTGGAAGAGAACTGTTAAGCAGGGCTTCAGAACTCATTGGGCTCCCTAGGCTTTCTCAAGCATCTACCCCAAACTAGAATCTGTCTGTTTTACTATTTCATGACTTTCACCAACTCCTCTGACATTAACAGGGGGCTAACCCCTGACCACCTTTCTCTGGAGAAAAATCAACTTAGGGCTATAGCTAATAAGTCTCTTGGACATGAGAGGAATACTTCAAATCAAACCCCCTCTGTTAACATTCTAGCTTGCTTGTCAGGTATATCCAGACTCTTGCAGCTAGGCATATGATTATTTACAGCCTCCCAACTGTGAGAGGCATGAAAGCCTAAAACATAGAGCCTTTCAAAGAGTTAAAAGTTATTAGAGTAGTATTGGTGTAGGATTTCATTACTGGGCCAATGCTTGTTGCTAAGTTCCCATATCTTTTATCCACTGTGCACCTGGGAGTGCATTAGTTAACATAGTTGGAAAGTAAGAAAAACAAAATAGTAGCCTTGAAATTAACCACATCAGAATTTTGAGCTAATTGGTTCTTTCTTGTAACTCACTGCACTTTTGATCTGTGAGAAATGTAACTTGTTTAATACTTTCTGAGGCTGACATGCTGCTGCTACTGCTGCTAAGTCGCTTCAGTCGTGTCCGACTCTGTGCGACCCCATAGACGGTAGCCCACCAGGCTCCCCCATCCCTGGGATTCTCCAGGCAAGAACACTGGAGTGGGTTGCCATTTCCTTCTCCAATGCATGAAAGTGAGAAGTAAAAGTGAAGTCGCTCAGTCATGTCCGACTCTTAGCGACCCCATGGACTGCAGCCTAGCAGGCTCCTCCACCCATGGGATTTTCCAGGCAAAAGTACTGGAGTGGGGTGCCATTGCCTTCTCCGTGAGGCTGACATAGATTAGAAATATAAAGAAAAAACATTTCAAGGGAAAATAAGTTTTTTGGTTGAGCAGCCTTTATCAAAAGAGGGTCATAAAATGTTCACAGGCCTCCAAGGCCAGAAGATAATGTACACAACATTGTCTATGGGAAAAGTTTGCAGAAAAAATCCTGGTTTTGATAAAGACAAAACAGATGTAATGTTTGGGCTGACTCTGTACGACTTTGCATCTTTCATTTCCCTCTATGTATAAGACAAGGTATAAAAGTACCTTTTAATAATAAAGCTATTGGGCCTCGCTTGAAGAAGCTTGGTCACCCTGTGTTTTTCTTTCTTTCTTTTCAGGCTGATCCCTTGGATCATAGAGGCTCCCTGCGTTCACTTATTTGCCCAGGTTTCTAAGACCTGAACTGGAAGATGTTCTGCGTCTTCACTCCCTCGGGAGACCGGGAAGGCACCTGTGCCTCCGTGAACAGGGCAAACTTCTTGTCTCGAAGTTTTATTGGCTTTCTATGTAAACCAAGGAATTTCAGCCTCTTTCTCTCCTCTATTTTCTTATCTACAATATTCTTTCCTTATCTCTCTCTAAATCAATCGCCGACGCCGTTTTTCCTTCAGGTTCCCCTGGATCCTGCGGGGGCTGGACCTCGGCAGTGAGTTAAATAAAAAAGACATTTATTGATCTTTTGTGTAAGAATCTGGGTAAGCAGCCAGGGTTAGTTTGGCAGCTCATGTGTTGGGGAGCCAGGCCACCATGCTCGCTGTAGCCCTCCTCCACCTACAGCCTTCGTGTTGTTCACAGATCGGTCGTAATTTTCCTGCAAATCCAAACACGCCACAGTGCAGCGCCAAACCTTCTTTCCTACCTCACCCTCCAACACCTGAAGCCTCACCCTGAACCATGTTTCCACTTCTGCTCCAAGCCTCAGGGCCTGTCTTTTTCTTGGATGGGTGTGCTCCCACCATGTCTGCAAGCTGCTGCTCCACTGCCCTCCCCCAGGGGGTCTCAACAGCATCTCACTCTCATCAGAAACCAGGCCTGGTGCTCCCCAGGAGTGAGAGGTCCTGACCTCCCTGGGGAGTGGGAGGGGTGGGCAGAAGACGTCCATTCTGCCTCCCAGTCATCCTTGCAGCCGACCTCTCCCACCCTCAAATTCCTGCTGACCTCTGGCCCTGAAGAAGCCAGAGAACCTCTGCATCCCACACCTCCCTGGCTCCCTTGCTTCCATATCTCAGCACTTCAGTGAAGACAAGAAGCAGAGGTCCCCCTGCTTCAGAGGCTGACAGAGGCTGGAGGGGTGGGCCTGTGGGTCTGGACAGTGACAGACTCTCTCCTGGACTAAATTCTAGCTAGGCTCCTCTGAACCTCCCTCTAGATTCAACCTTGGCCCATAAAGACTTGCACAAACACCAACATAGTTTCTACCAGTTCAAGGCCGCAGCTCTAGGATGTCTCTAGCCCCCCTTAAAGTGCCTGCCTGGAAAATTCTAGGTTGCCTAAAGAACTTGCTGCTTGTTCCAGCCAACCGGAGACCATCTCTGATACACGTCAGTTAGCCGGCACATGTGGGTTTCACATACAAGACCCCCTCATCCTTAAAACATAAGCTCCTTATATTAAAAAAAAAAAAAAAAAAAAGCTCTTGTCCTTTCAGTTCTTACTCATCTGCACCCACTGCACAAGCCCTTCAGTTGCATCAAAACCTCTGGTCTGGTGCCCAATTTTCTTTCAGTTCCTACTTGGTCTACACATTCCCATGTTGATCTCTTGGCCTGACTACTTTTAGGCCACCATCAAAGTATTCTTTATAGAACTCAAGCTTGGTCGTGTCTCTTTTCTCTGCTTAAACCATTATAGTCTGTGCTGTTTGGTCAGGTCCACATGCCTTTGCCAGGCCCTTCAGGACTAGTTCCCTGCTCACCTGCACAGCCTCATCTGCTGCCCTTTCCCCGTTGAGCTCTACGCTTGGGAACACCAGACCGCACATGCTTCAAGCCCACCCGAGATCTCACGCTTCTGACCTCTGTACTGTCCTCCATCAAGAATGCCTTTCCTTCATCTTGTCCTCCTAAGAAGCTTCTATGTGGCTTTCTTCCTCTTTCTCTCCTCCAAGCCACTCTTCACATTTACACCTTTCCAGTCAACCAGGAACTGAACCACTTCTTGGTCCATCGCCATTATCTTGCCAACACACTGTCTTCTGCAAGTATCTTCAGGTGTCTGGGCCTCCTGTTAGGCTTCGGGTCCCTCATGGCAGTGACTTTGTCCTAATCGACTCTTTCCCCAGCACCAGGAGCAGTGTCTGGCTTATAGTCCAGGCCCAGCTCAAGTTCTCCCTTTTTCATGAACTTTCCCTAGCTTCCTAACCTTCCCTCCTCTGAGTCTACAATTTTTCTGTATCATTTTTGCCCTAATCATACATTGTCTCATTTCATTATCTTTTTAAAAAAAATGGCTAATTTCTCTGACATATTTCCTCAGAATCAGTGAGATTTTTCATTCATTGGTAGCTCTTGGCCTTGTGTCTCCCTCTCTCCTTCTGTCATTCAGCTCTCAATAAGGAGCTGGGCTCTGCGTGGGCTTGTCCATCATGCGATGGTGGCAGAGGCAGCCCTGGGCAGACACGCTTTGTACCACCTGATCCTGAGCACTCTTCCCACTTTCAAGCTCTCTCCAGGCATGTGTCCCTGATCCAAGGAGAGACGTCTCACTGATAGGCTGGCCAGGTGATGTCCCTGGGCTCTGGCAAAAAAAACTGCCCAGTCTAGGTCAGAGGACAAGATGGTTGGAAGGCATCATCGACTCAATGGACATGAGTTTGAGCAAGCTCTGGGAGAGGGTGAAGGACAGGGAAGCCTGGCGTGCTGCAGTCCATGGGGTCACAAAGAGTCAGACACGACTGAGCAGCTGAACAACAACAGTAACCTTTAGGTCAATTTGGGCAAAAAAGACCTTAACTCTTGGGAATTTTAATTTAGAAAACTGGTAGGATAGCATGTGAGACCAATATAAAATTGTGCAAATTTGAGGTAGTGTGACACAAAAAAAATGATATCTAAACCTCACTTTATGTACCAACTTTGAAATAATGAAAATGTTCCCAGATAGGGACCTGGAGCTACCGGGAATCCTGGTCCATGCTTTGGGAAGCCCAGCAGCACAAGGATCTCTACCCCTGGTCTTATCAACTCCCTACCTTTGTGTCTACCTCTCTTACTGAAATCAACCTCCCTCTCATTACAGAGTTTTGAGCGGACATGGGGACTTTCTGCTCTTGTGAATTAATAGTGTAATCAAAGCCCCTTGTATAGTACCTGGTGCATAGCAGGTGCCCAATAAACAGCAGCTGCCTCTTCCCCCTAATTATTACTATCGTCACTGTTACTGACTCTTTGGTGGCAACCAAAGGTTCCATACTTCTCTCACTCCTTCTGGAATCTAGCAGTTCTGCGCTACACCCCCAACACACTTCTGGATGTGTGGCCGGGGGCACTTGAGCAGGTGACCTCCGCTCTTCTTTGTTGGATTTATTTGTTTTCGCCTGCACGGGGTTTTCGTTGCTGCACATGCGCTTTGTCTAGCTGAGGAGCGTGGCTTCTCTCGTTGCAGAGCACGGGCTCTAGCACATGGGCTTCGGTAATTGAGTGGCACACAGGCTTAGTTGCCCCCCAGCATGTGGAATCTTTCCGAATCGGGGATTAAACCCATGCCCCCTGCACTGAGGTGTGGACTCTTAACCGCTGGACCCTCTGGGAAGTCCAGGTTACCTACATTCTTTAAACCCTGTTTCCTATCTGTCAAACGAGGATAACAAGGCATGTTTCCATGGATTGTTGGCCTAGATAAGACCATAGACTAGCTAACCCAGGGCTGGGCACCACACAGGCAATAGAACATGCTAGCTGCTGCTGCTTCCTGTTATTAGAATTATTGGTCATGCACTTTAAACAAAGTAAATACTTGTTGGCTGAAGTTACCGCCCGGAGAAAACATTTGTTTTTCATTCTTGGTGAGAAACTTTGGGAGATGACCTGGGCAGCACTGAGAGAACAGGTATCTTCATGCAGCGTCAGGGAACTCATAAACCAGAAGAAACAGGTGGGCTGATCGCTGCTTGAAACCCCACCAACTGGCGGAAGCTGCTGGCTGGCTCTCAGGCCCACTGCTCCTCTGGGGGACTGTGCGCTCTCATCCCATGGTTTGCACCATTCTTCACCTCGTAGTATTAAAGCTCCAGTGCTATCTGTGGTCATTTTTGGTAGATTATCAAATCTTGTTCATTCAGAATTTCTTTTGCTTATTAATATATTTCTTTCTGACTTACTAAATGCGATTAACGATTCTCTTTGCAGGACTGGAAAAGCCTTTGCACCTTCCCCACACGGCACTGTCATTACATCACTTGGAGTCAAGGCAGGCCTGGGCACGTGTTGGGTGAGGCAGGAATGGGCTGGGTTTGGTGCTGGAGGGAGCCGAGCAGCACATGACTGACCCTCAGAGCGGCCAAGAGAGGCTGGGGCCTGAGGAGGACCATCTTGAGCGCTCTCACTGTTTTTCTTTATCCTGCCCTTCTGGCCCCTCCCTGCTAGCTATTCAAAGGCTCAGATTTTTTGTTTTTTAAAGAAAAAATATAACCCAATGTGCATTTTCCACCAGCTTGAAGGGGTGGAGAACCCCCTACCGAGACAGGGAACACATCTGTACATGAGTCTGAGAGCTTGAGAGAGAGTCAGGCCTTGGTCCTGTGGTGGAGGGAGACCCATGATCCGAATATTTTGTCAGCCCCAGTGACTTACAAGAGGGGCTGGAAGTGGATGGTCCTCCAAGAGCAGGAGCTCAAGTGTGTTGTAAATAACTTGTACTTGAACCAGAAGAGAGAGCACCAGAGAAAACTGTTATTTGATTTAGTGATCTATGCCCCCTGAGTATGACCTGTTTTCCAGTTCCCAGGGGCTGGTTATATTGGGGAAACCAGGGATAGAAGCCCCCTCCATCCTTTATTTACCTCTTCTGCCTGCGTTTCCTATGGTTGAAGTTCTGGCCGCCCTGAGGGAGTCTAGTTTTAAAAAAAAAAAAGCTCTGCTTTTTTCTTGCAGGCCCTTGACACTGGTACATAAATACTCAACTATTGACATTTTAATTCCTTACCACATGGTTAGAATTGGTTATGGATTTATACATTTTAATATGAGAAAAATAAGTATTTTACAAGTGATGCTGAGAAGCCAGTATTAGAAAATAAAATCTGCAGGTGGCTTGTGGCAGTCACTCTGTGGCAGTATCGCCGGCGGCCTCACTCTCATCACCCGCTGGCTCTTCAGCAGCCGAATCTGTAGCCGGAGGAGCCTCCTCTGTCGACGCTTCAGGGGGCCCCCTGGGATAAGAAGAAGAGTGCCAAAGCGTTTAGTCTCAAAAAAGGCAGTTAGACTTTTCATTATTTCCTCATCTGAGTCCAGAAGTATAAACTGTCCCCTCTCATTTACCCTGCATCCTTATTGAAAATCTCATCCTCTTCTGAAGACTCCTTGTCGTGCAGCTTCTGCGCCATGTTTTTCTTGCGTGTGGCGTTGAAGGCCTGTACATGTCCCGAAGCCAAAGTGGCCGCCGCCTCCAGAAAAAGCCCTCCTGGGACACAGAGAGCGACATGTTAGTTCTGCTTCTCCCCTGCTTCCTCTGGCCACAGCACTTGATCCTTCCCAAGCCTACCTGACTCTCACTTGTCCCCGAGCTTCTCTTATGCAGCAGAAATCCAAAAAAGCCCCTTGGAGGAAAGCATACACAGTTAGTGTCACGTGCCCCTTTCCATCTCTCACAGTGTATTTGTGGCTGAACGGGACTTCGATCAGCAATCACAGCGAACAAAGTCACCACAGACCTGGGGTCTTGAGAATCACTCCATGCATGCTGGCCTCCCAGAAGCTCTCCAGGTCTGTCCAAAATGGCCCCCCGCCTGCATCTCTGGGGAGACCTGTGCATGTGGCTTAGCATGGCCTACAGGCATGACTGCAGCCCCACTCACATTTCTCAGCCCTCAGCCAACTGCCCTCGTGCAGGGAAAACACTGCACAGCTGGGCTGGGCAGATGCACATTCCTCTCCGAAGCATTCCACGCTCGCCCCCTTTAGACTGAGTCTCCTGTCAGCGCTTGCTGGGCTGGGGGTGGGGGAGGGGAGGAGGTGCTTCTGTCTTCTTAGCTGCTCTGTCTGATAAACTGCATCTCAGCAGGGAAGCCCCTAAGTCCAACTAGCAAAGTTATCTAGCACTCTGACTTGCATATGACAGGTGTCACTGCCATATGCAAGGTGTGAGTGAATTGTGAAATCAGTTTAAAGGTTATGACCATCAGGAAAATGCAAAAGTATTCTTTTTGAAAACAAACAGAATTGAAAAAAAAGAAAAAAAACAGAGTACACAATGAGTTTGTATCAGAAACCACCTCTGTCCACAAAGTATGTGTGTACTGAGCTGTGACATAAAATGTAGCTCGCAGCCCAAGCAGAGTGTGATCATGAGGGGCCCTCGTTGGAAAGGCACCACCTTCTTTTTTATAATCACTAGAGGCCTGACCACGGGGCCAGATGTTTTCTCTTTCTCATTTTTTTTAATTATAAAAGGAAAAGACAAACTACTGTCTAAAGTTTCTTCCAGTTAAAACTGTATGAGGTTTGGAAAAAGGGAATACGGAGTGGGGGCTGAAAACCAGGAGGATGAGAAGGGAAGCTTTCCTGCCCCTTTACAGAAAGAACACATAATTTGTTCTACTTTTCATCAGCTTTGAGTAAGCCCCCAAATCTCTAACTTCCCTACCCCAGAGCCTCCAAGAACACCTCTGACCTGGCCTGATGCCTACCACCGGCAGGACAACCGAAACCTCTCCTTGTCCACCCTCTTTCCTTAAAGAACAAGTGAAACCAGATGAATCCGTCCCAGTCCTGTGCTAGGCCAGATGTGGTTGGGGAGCTAGTTCTGCTGATAAATTAGTGTAAAGCATTAGGGTAAATAAAGCTTCTTCCTGCCTTTGGTGAGGAGACTAAAATAGATGAGTTCTCAGCTCTCCTCTAGTTCGAAAATTCTACTTTAAAAGACCAATGTTTACCTTCGGCTTCCTTCTTCCTCTGATGTTGTTCTATGAGAATAAATCTGTTTTAAAAGAAAACATGATCACGATCATGACAGCCACTTCCAAATCTTTATTCATTACTTTTTATTTTCAGTCTTATCTACCCAGTGAGTTGATAACATTTTTAAGGACAGGAATTCTATCCTGTTTAAGAATCCTTTGACTCTCCCACAGTACCTAACCTTGGGTATTGCATGCAGCTGGTGACACATTTTATGGACCATTTTAGATCATGTTCAACAGATAATTCCTAACAAAAAACTTTCAGAAGTAGGGAAAGAAAATAAAAGTATTGACCAGAAACCTAAGCTCTGTTTAAAAATCAAGAACAGGGGGAAGATGCCTATCATTACAGTTACTATTGATTACTGTGGAGAAGAGGAGTCCTAATCAGTACAGTAAGAAAACAGGAGAATTGGAAAGGAAGAGATAAACACATCTGCATATGAATGACGGACTTTAGAAGACCAAAGGAATCAACCGAAATTTTAAGTATGTAAATAATACGAGAATTCAGTAAGATGGCTTATGTACAAAATTAAGAGATCAACATATAAGCTTTAATAGCTTTCCTATATAGCACAAATAACTAGCTAAAAAATAGGAAAAAGATCCCATTTATAATATCAGTAAGAATGCATAAAGTAACTAGGAATAAACTCAACCAAAAACGTGTAAGACTTATGTAATGGGAATATTAAAACCTTCCTGAAGGACATTGAGAAGAAATACATACATGGCATGGGATTCTATCTTCCAGGAATACTGTAAGGAGGTCAACTCTCCTCAAATTAACCTACACATTCAATGCAACCTTATTTATATTCAAGGAAAATTTTAAACAAAACCAGGTGAGCTGACATTTGGTAGAGAATATATGCAAGAACACTTATGAAATGCATGAAGAAGATCAAAGAGCAGGGCCTTACCCTGCTGCTGCTGCTAAGTCACTTCAGTCGTGTCCGACTCTGTGTGACCCCATAAATGGCAGCCTACCAGGCTCCCCCATCCCTGGGATTCTCCAGGCAAGAACACTGGAGTGGGTTGCCATTTCCTTCTCCAATGCATGAAAGTGAAAAGTGAAAGTGAAGTCACTCAGTCGTGTCCGACCCTCAGTGACCCCATGGACTGCAGCCTTCCAGGCTCCTCCATCCATGGGATTTTCCAGGCAGGAGTACTGGAGTGGGGTGCCATTGCCTTCTCCCAACAGATATAAAATAACATGTTATAGAGTAGCTGGAATTAAGCAGTGTGATTTGAAAAGATAACTGGATCTAACAGAACAGAATCCAAGTAAAGATAGTATTTTAGACAGGGGAGAAAGAGTGAACCATTCAGTGAAAGATTTGAAAACAAGTGGATCTTCACGTACTGGAAAAAGTTAGATTCCCTTCCTCAACCACACTAAAAATCAAATACAGCAAGTTCTGGGCAGATTGTAAAAGTACTTGAAAATGATGATTAGAGATGATTTTTATGTCATGAGGTGACAAAGGCTTGGCTAACAAAACCCGCTGACGTGAGCCATGAGGAGAGGACGGCCCAGTGTGGTGGCAGATTGTCAGTGCCTCCCCTACTCTTCTCAGCCCTCACCCCCTTCTCTCCTGGACTGTCTATCTTCTTCCTGTTGATTTATAAAACCCCCTGGAGTTCCCTAGTGGTCCAGAGGTTAGGACTTGGCAATTTCACTGTGGTAGTCTGGATTTGATTCCTGGTCAGGAACAAAGACCCTGCCAGCACAGCACGGCCAAACAAACAAAAACAACCCCCCACCACAAACCCACTTTATAATAAATAAATATTGGCTTTCATTGAATTTCAGCATTTCAAAACCTCCCATTGTCTCTGTCTCTAAGGAGACAAGACAAAAGAGCAGAGTAGGGAGCACAGGCTTTGGATTCGGGTGATACCGGCTCCTGCTTTTGGTTTGACCATTGGGGCCTCATGCTGATTTCCTTCCTCTATGAGAGAGTGACAGTAATACCATCCTCACAGGATTGTGGCGATTGAGTCAGACAAAAATAGAAAATTCTTCAACTTCCACTTGGCATGAATCAGTGCTAAGTGGGTGTCACAGACCAGGTGGTCAAATTCATCAAAGATTCTGCTCGTGGTACCGGGCCCTGAAGCTGATTTCCTGCCACAAGATTATTAAAACACTGCTTTTCTTCTAGTACTTTTATGCAGCATTTTTTCACATTTATGGAAACATGTTTATTTAAGGTGATCTGCTATTATTCCTCACCCCTCCCCACAAATAGTCAGGCAGCTTATTTGATTATCATCTATTCATTTTCTTCCACTGATTAGAATATTAAAACGTGACAAATATCTTAAGAACACATGGGTCTATTTCTGGACTCTCTACACTACTTCAAATAAATATTCTGCAGCATTATTCCTCACTGTGGAACTGACGTGATGCCTCGTCTCTGTAACACCATTAGTGTCTGTCATGGGAAAACATTGCACAGCCCCTGTCCTCAAAAACCTCCTAAGTAGTGAAAGGAAACAATGAAATAGTATAAATAAATACAAAGCAAGGTTAAACTACACGGAAATTAAAAACAGTAAAAAGAGGATGTTACAGGACTTCCCAGGTGGCACTGCTGGTAAAGAACCTGCCCACCAATGCACAAGACGTAAGAGATGCAGGTTTCATTCCTGGGTTGGGAAGATCCCCTGGAGGAGGGCATGACGACCCACTCCAGTATTCTTGCCTGGAAGAGCTACAGTCCATGGGGTCACAAAGAGTCAGACATGACTGGCGACTTAGCTGGCACATGTAGATATACTAAACAAGCAAAGGCCATATGCCACCTGGAGATGCAGAGGGTAGAGTCTGGGCAATGGGCAACTACTAGCAAGCTGACACCATGCTAAGTCCCCAGACCCCATGCTAAGTCCCCAGCCTTCTAGGTTCAGAAATTACTCTTCCCCACCAAGAGAGAACTCACATTTTCCTTTTGTGGTAATTTCACTTTATCAATAATATCACAGGACTGATCAAAAATCAGAATGCCAAATTCTTACTTGACAACGAGAAACACATCTGTTCTACACACAGGGCACCTGTGTCTACACAACCAGAGAATTAAACTTCTGTAGAGACAGGCCTCCAAGGCACAAAGCACAACCACACACTCAAAAGGCTACTTGGTGAGAACAGAATTAGAACCAAAGGAATCAGCTGAATCCCACATTAAATGGAAAGGCCTGCGGTAGCCAGATGCTCTCAACAGGTGCTGCCTGGCGATGGGCCTGACTCTTCAGTTATGCTGCCTCGGGTGCCATCTCTACTCTCGGACAAGGTGAGGCTGGGCACTGCTGGTCCCTCTTCACCTTTTCTGCACTTTCACTACTGACCAGCCCTCCTGCAGACGGACACATTTCTTTTTAGCAGGTAACACATCATGTCAAGTTTTATTCAAGTCCGACAGACCAGGAAGCCATTGGTCCTTACAGCACTCTGCTCCCTTCCATGAGGCTGTTATGGAGCCACCTTCTAAAGAACTGTTTACCACTTTTGTAAGTTCTGAGGTGAGGGGACTGCTTTGCTGGGCCCATAAGAACTGGTGACAGGCCTCACGGGACTAGGGTCAGGAGGGCTGGATTATTCAGGGAAGTCTATTTGAAGAAAGATGAACGTGAGTTGGCTTTTGAGAGTCACAGGACTCCCACAGGCAAAGTAAATTAAAGGAATTTGTCTGTGCAAACACGCAGGTAAAAGCAGCAATGGGTACAATGTAATGAGCACATGGTGAGGGGCTGCTTTGGCTGGAATAGAGGGCTGCCAGGACAGAAGAAACGAGAAAGCAGATTGACTTGGTAGAGTAGAATCAAGATGGTCAGCTCATTAAAACTGCTCTTTTGGATTTCCCTGGTGGTGCTGTGGGTAGGAGTCCGCCTGCCAAAGCAGGAGACATGGGTTTGATCCCTGGTCCAGGAAGACCCCACAAGCCATGGAGAAACTAAGCCTGTATGCTGCAACTACTCAGCTCCCACACATAGAGCCTTGTGCTCTGCAACAAGAGAAGCCACACAATGAGAAGCCTGTGCACAGCAAGGAGGAGTAGCCCTCCCACTTTTCTTGACCAGAGAAAGCCCACACAAAGCAACAAAGATCCAGGGCAACAAAAATAAATCAATAAATAAGGTTATAAAAAATAAAATAAACATGTTAAAAAAAAAAACCCAAAATCTTCCTCTTAATGTTAGCAACTTCCTGTTGGGGAAAGTAATAAACCATTATGTAACTGAATGAAAGGTAAAGAGGCTAGCTCCAGGAAGATGCTACCCTAAACAGGATATACTTCAAGGTGGCCTAATGCAGGATTCTTACCTGTAGTGCTCTAATGGGACCTGTTTACACAATACCTAACATACCAGAGAAGACAGCTGCTGAGGAGATCTAAGGCACTTCTACCTATCAGCCGGGTCCTTTTAGCCCTGCTAGGGTGACGGATAGCTGCGTGAGGGTGGAAATGATGTATCTCTCATCACTGCAGCCAACAAGGAGAGAAATCAAGATAGCATGAGAGTGACTGTGAGTACATCAAATCCACATGGTGTTCTGAGTCGAAACAACTCTGGCTTCTTATAAACTTAACTGGTCAGAATAGTCTAACGGCTTGTTATCTTGGATTCAGTTCCACAGATAGCTCCTGGGAGTGGAGCTCCTATGAAAACCCTGGGAACACACCCTTCAGTAAAAGAACAAAGTACATCTCAGTCCTTGTGACTGAAGAGGAGTATCAAGTACTAGCAGGTGGAAAGGTGGCTTTGATTTTTCGGGTTGGGGGTTCTGAATCTGAATGAATAATTGTCCTTACCTCAATGAGACAGAACATTATAATCAAAAACATCACTACTACAGTCACAGATATTGCCAAGATGAGTTTGTTGTTATAGCCGTAACCTGGAACTTCTTTTGCGAGCTAAAAATGAATAAATAAATAACACGTTTTTAAAAACAGGGAGCTGGAAAGGATGAAAGCTGAGCATTCTTAAACCTATTCTAACCAATAGTTAACTATTCTTAAACTACTAGAAGACTCCATCCTTTTCAGGTGGATCGCTTTTATCAGAAGAAACCAAATTTAAAGTTGTTGATCTCATCATTAGCATTTTCTTCTACAATGTATTTATCTTGTGTGTTATGTCCTCTCCTCATCTACCCTAGGAATAGTGACACCTTCTCTGAATGAGCAGAGCGGGACGTCATTGTCTTAGCCAGCTTGGCTGAGACAAGATACAGACCAGGAGCCCCAGGTCTTCCTCTTGGGCACTTTAATGGCATGTCCTGAGCTGAGTGAGAGTCCAGGTCCCATGTTTCAGGCATGATCCTCACCTCACTGGACTCCTGTTCTTTCTGTTCACTCTGGGCTTCTGTGCTCTCATTGATGTAGTTGTCAGTTTTCCACTGGTCCGTATCCCATTCTGCCTTGGACACCTTGATTTCTTGCTGCTCACTGAGAAGCTTCATCAAGAGGCCTGTTCTGGAGATGAGTTTGGCACAGGCCAGCTGCACGTGGGTCTCAGAGCAGTCCATTTTCAAAGTCCGGATGACATGAGCAATGAGCTTTCTCACGTCGTTGTTGGGGATAGGGGCCGTAGCTGCTGGTTGAGCTGACTTTCAAACTGATCGCCTGGGGATAAGAGCCCTGGGAAACTGATGCTTGGGGGCTTAGAGGTGGACTCAATGCCCACGTTGTGGTACTCCCATTGTGTTTCGTTGGTGTGCCGAACAGGCGGCATGAAGTCTGCGGCCACAGCAGAATGTGTACTGGAGACGTTATTACGGGCAGTGATTCCAGGTCTGGTCTCTTTTGGCAGGGTAATGTTTCCCGAAGAGATAACTGCTTCAGAAACATGTGGAGTGTTGTTCACTGAGCTAGAGTTTTCTTTAGGAGGGTCTGAAAGAGAAAATAATTCTGAAAAACGATTTTCCTGAGGATCCAGTAATCCTGAAGATGAAAATGCCTCTCGAGGAGGGGAATTGATGAGACTCCTCACTGCAGAGAAGAGAGGCCTTCTGGCCAGCATCATTCTATTGAGTGAACCTTTCTTTCTCAGCTTTCGACTTATTTTGGCCTTTGGTGTTCTGTGGGCCACCCGAGAGCGAGTTTTATGGAAGAGGTAGTTTTTTCTGGAATGGGAGGCTGGTTTGGAAGACTTCATGTTTCTCACTCTAGCGTCAGCATCTTCTAAAACGAAAATGGTGTAGGATAAGTCTTTGGATTTGTTTTGAGCCTCAGGTTGGGGTTTTGGAGGGAGGGGGTCGGAAGGCCTGCCCCGAGAGTACTGTTTCAGGAAGGAAGAGACTGCTGCCTTGTGTTCCTTTATGAACGAAGGCTCTGTGTTGAAGGAGTTCCCCACTAACTTCCGGGGCCTCTGCACCATGTCCAGCCCGTCCAGCTTCCTTGGGGATGGCCTCCTGAGCCTTCTTTCTTTGGCAGTGTTCTCCACAAATGGCTGGCCATTCTGTTTCTTCTCGCTGCTCTCATCTCTCACATCTTTGAAGCGCCTTTTCTGTAGGTCCCTTGGGCGCTTGAGGACCCTGTTCACTCTCAGCAGCCTTTGCCCTGGGCTCTCAATCTCAGCTAGGCTGTTTTCCTGTGGTTGGGCGTTTCCAGTTTCTTCGGAAAGATCTGGCGTTTAAATTTGGGACCGAAAAGGTTGGCACGGATAAGCCTGGCCATTTTTTCTTTCTTTTTAACCTCATCAATTTTTTCTTGAATTTCTGCATCTAACAAGTTTTCCAGAAAATAGAGTTTCCTCAATTTATTTTTATAAGTCGAATTGTTGTATATAGGCTTAACAGAAGGGTTCTTTGTATTGTTTTTGAAATGGCTCAGTGGCATATCTCCCTCATGGGCATTTGTAAAAAGAAGTTGAATGAAGGGCAATAATGTTGATTCAACATCTTCTAGGTTTCCCTCTGAGAAATAAGGCAGTATGTAATTCAGGGCGCTGATCACATCACTTTCGTCATTAAAGTCCAGCTGCTCATTCATGAAGGCTGACAGACTGACCGCACTTTTGTCTGAGGACACCTTCTCGGGCTCAATAGTCAGCTCCGTGCTGGTGCTCTTCTTCCGGGCCTGTAACACCTTCATGAACGACCCTTCTGCACTCCCGATAGATGCGTTCTCATCTGTCGAAAGAGAAGAGACTGCTTTTGATAACTGAAGACTGATGGGAGAGCTTTTTGTTAGTCCACAGCCATGCATCCCAGACAAATAAATTAGGCATCAGCAAATGTTTGACTGCCACTTGGAAGGGAGAGAAAGAAACCCAAACATAAGTCAGTGATTGACGACAATAAAAAGTGAAAAAAGATATCTTTTGAAAAAGTGACCATCTACTCAGAAGATTCTGTGGCATGAAATATAGTAATTATATTTAGGATCACTCGACTGGCTCCCAAGGGACTGGCAGGAAGACAAAGATTCCTCTACTCAGATCTCCTGTGACTCCTCACAGGCACATACCCCATCCTGTCCTGCCTCAGATGCAGAGGAGCGTAAGGTCTCCTCTCTCCACCTCTTCAATGCACTTGCGTTCTTACTACTATCACAGATGATCATGATCACAACTGTTGCTGACAGGTCATCACCCGACCGTGTCCTTCACCCACCCATCCTTTGTCAGTCCCTGCCTCCATATATTCCAGCCCCTAGAACAGGGGGCTCTATGTCCAAAACTCTGATGTCACCTTGGCTCTTTGCTGAAATTCAGGCAGGGGTCCACTAGCTAACAGATTTGCCAGCCTATATGCCAGAGTGGAATGTTCAACAGATCAATAGAATAATACTTGAAGTACTATAATGCAGAAGGGAAAAGCAACTTCTATCAGTTGCCTACTTTGCTTTCATTTCAGTTCTATTTCCAGTGTTTTGGGAAACCATCCAAAGCTTCTGACTGTATATGTACTGTTGTGTAGCTGGGCTTCTCTTCCAAAAGGATTAAAAATTTTAGTGGTGGTGGCAAGGGTCAAAGGAGGACATAAGGGTCATGAGAGAGGAGGGGCATGGGTGTGCAGAGAGCCTAAACTCGAAGACAGGAGATCTGGGTACTAGGCCATTGCACTGAATACCTCGGATCTTGCTTTTCCTCATCTGCAAAAGGAGATTAAAAATGACTTTTCTGGCCCACTTCTAGGGGAGAAGGGAGTAATATAATTGGTAAAAACAATTGTTTTGAGGAGTTCCTAGTGGTATAGTGGTTAGGATGCAGTATTTTCACTGCCATGGCTCAGGTTCTATCCCTGGTCAGGGAACTGAGTGGCCAAAATTTAAAAAAAATTTTTTTTGAAAAATAAACAAAAACTGTCTTTATGTAAGTAACAAAGTGTTATTATTTATGTTGTGTTCTAGACCAGTGATAGATACCTGTATTCAAGCTATCTGGGCATCAAAGCACATTTTGGAGATTATCAAGTTAGTGCCAACAAATCTAATATATAGAAAAATAGTCAGAAGCACCTGAGTGTTTTGTGGATAGAAAAGTCTGAGATTCAGAACAAGCTCAGAGCTGGACAGTCTAAGAATAAAGTTGCTCTTTCCCGGTAGCACTAGTGGTAAAGAACCTACTTGCCAATGCAAGGGATGTAAGAGACGCAGGTTCAGTCCCTGGGTTGGGAAGAAGCCCTGGAGGAGGGCATGGTAACCACTTCAGTGTTCTTGCCTGGAGAATCTCATGGACAGAGGAGTCTGGTGGGCAACAGTCCAGAGAATCTCAAAGAGTCAGACATGACTGAAGCAACCTAGCACACACACAGTGCACCCACCCTTTAGAAGAGCTAGCTGGCAGCTTCTGGTGGTGGAACCAGAAACTCAGGCTCCAAGCAGGCCATAAGACAGCATCACTTGTACTCTTTTATAATATTATAAAAATAGACAAAATATCAAAAATATGTTTACATCTATCCTATAAGACAAAGGATACTTGAGACCTAATGTATATAGAATCAGTTTACAGACTGATGCACTGTATGAATAAGTTCTCATTTGCAGACAGCACAGAATACACTATGCGGCCATTCGTGTTAATGCCCTTCCCCCTTTCATTGCTTTTTCTTGTTCTTTTATGTATGTATATCAGTTACCTTATTAAGTTAACAATGTAACTAAGCTATTATTAGCTTAATAATGTAACCAAGAATCTGATTTTTAGTAAGAGTAGTTCTTAGAAATTTAGGGATGTGGAACTCTGAATGAATAAAAATAATGCAATTATATTGTTAATTTTAAAATGTATCATCACTGGTTAAAAATTAAAGAATTAGAAGAAAATTTAAAAATTACCATCAGGCAATTCAGACTCACCACAAAATGTGACGTTTGTCAGGCAATCACTTTCACAGTGCAGTTTGACTGTTTTGCAGACAACCTCAATAGTATTTTTAAATTGGCAGAGGCAGCAGGCCATGCGGATAGGTAAGATCCTATAAATGGAAATGCAGAGAATCAAACTCGTGGTAAAGGAGCTACTCGAGTGGGTGGAAGAGGCAGGCCAAGGCCACCAAAGGCCGGTGCATAAAGGAGGTAGTTCTTGGGGCATATGGGTTGGAGAACTGGATACAGGTCAGTTGGCCAGTTGCTGCTCTTGACTGTTGAAAATAAATACAGAGGCCAGAGGTGCCCAACAGAAGGATTAGGGTGGCAGTGGGGATGGTATGCTTAGAAAAAGGGAATAGGGACTAGAATTGGGTGACATTGATCTGTAGTTTAATTCAGAAATATCTCCTTCCAACCCCAAAACTTCATTTTGGGTTGACAGTACACAGAAGTAGGCAGACTTCTAAGAAGAATTTGAATAAGTCCCCAACTTCCGGAGTCTCTTTCTCAATTCCTATTTACGAGTAATAAATACATTAGAAATTACTCTAGGAATAAAAAAAAATCACTGTGTGGTTAAACAATAACAGAGACCTCATTGACCAAATCTGGACAATGTGAACATTCAAAAGATAACATTATCATTATAACAAGTTATAATTAAAGAAGAGTACATGAGTTTATAATGATATTAAAAATAAAAGTCAGGGAGCTTTGCTTTATAGAATAATAACAGGTAATAAATGAGAAAGGAATGATAAAATTAGGAAAGTGTCATTTTACAACTATCAATGTAATAGTTGATTCAGACAAGGATGATCACTGGTGCACAGACGGGTGAAGAGTTGTCTGGAAGTAGGATCTTCACTGA
Source organism: Aepyceros melampus (assembly GCA_006408695.1). Taxonomy (NCBI): domain Eukaryota; kingdom Metazoa; phylum Chordata; class Mammalia; order Artiodactyla; family Bovidae; genus Aepyceros; species Aepyceros melampus. The sequence goes on along the minus strand of SJXQ01000570.1, from coordinate 22,917 downwards.
TCCCAAAGTTCAGCCCACATATTATTTATCAGTTACCAAGGGGGAAAATAACTTTACAATGGAGAAATATGTAAGATGTCACCTTAATCAAGCGATCAGACTTAGCATTGGGCCACTTGAAGTGATGAAGTAGGAAGGATACATCACTTACATAGTATTCTTCTCCAAAATGTTTACTTTGAATCTAATGAGGAAACAGACAAATCCAGATTGTGGGGAAAATTACAAAACAACTGGATTAGACTCTTCAGAAATGCCAATGTCATAAAAGACCAAAAAAAAAAAAAAATAGCAGGGAAACATTCTACATTAAAGGAAACAAAGACATGACATGCAATGCCTAGTCTTTGATTGGACTCCATATCAAAACAAAACAGACTTAAAGAATATTATTGGCTTCAGGTCAAGATGAAGTAGCAAGGACCAATTTAACCTTTTACTGAAACAATGAAAAAAATCAAACAAAACATACAAAAAACAGTTTTCAAGAAACTGGACCTCAGCAATCAAATTCAGTGATCCCCAAGAGATGAGAAATAAATGAAGTGACCCCTATGATTGCCCTAGCTTACTTCTTTAAGAGAATTTCCAGGTCATGGTACAGGGAAGAGAAACCCTGGTACAGACTGGTAGACTCTCCAGATGAAGAAATGGAGCTGAGAATCTGGGAAAACCAAGGTGATGAGAGTTCACAAAGCAGAGTAATAGAGGGTAAAGAAGTACACAGACAAAGAACTCTGGAGATATGCAGAGGGTGCTCTTAAGTATTCAACAAAGTATTGGTCACACAACTTTTGTGTGAGGAATTAACTGATGCCAGGAAAAGAACCACATGAAAGGATTAATAATAAGAATAACTGAAAAATTCTGGAAAGCAATTATCCTTCAATAAAAAATAAATTTAAAAAAATGAATAAAATTTTTTAAAAGTAAAAAAAAAAGATTAACTGAATATCACACAGGGTTGGGTGTTCCTATAAGTCAGAAGAGAAAACCTCATGGTACACAGAAAGGACTTGTCTCAGTAGTTGCAAATAATGAATTCTAGACTAAAGGTTACTTGAAGTGCTACCTAATGAATCTTAAAAGCTAGACCTAAAAGAATAAAATTGTTTTGAGTAACTCAACTTTACCCAAAACACAGCCCAAGCATTTTATAAAAATATATAGCACACAATAAGCTAAAAATTTACAATGTTTAGAATCATATGAAAAATTACCAGGCATGCAAATAAGCAGGAAAATGTGAACTATATTGGGGAAAAAAGCAATAAATCAAAACTAATTCATTATCTATACAGATATAAGAATTAGTAGAAAAGGACATTTTAAAAATTATAACATATGAAAAAGCTGGCTGACTGGCTGACTGCTGGCTGGCTTAAAACTTACCATTCAAAAAACTGAGATCATGGCATGTGGTTCCATTACTTCATGGCAAACAGAAGGGGAAAAGCGGTAGCAGTGACAGATGTTCTTTTCTTGGGCTCCAAAATCACTGCAGACAGTGACTGCAGCCATGACATAAAAGACGCTTGCTTTTTGGAAGAAAAACTATGACAAACCTAGACAGCATATTAAAAAGCAGACATACCACTTTGCCAACAAAGGTCTATATAGTCAAAGCTATGATTTTTCCATTGGTCATGTATGGATGTGAGAGCTGGACCATAAAGAAGGCTGAGCATTGAAGAACTGATGCTTTTGAATTGTGGTGCTGGAGAAGACTCTTGAGAGACCCTTGGACAGCAAGGATATCAAATCAGTCAATCCTAAAGGAAATCAACCCTGAATATTCATTGGAAGGACTGAAGTTGAAGCTCTAACACTTTGACCACCTAATGTAAATAGCCAACTCATTGGAAAAGAAGGATTGAAGGCAAAAGAAGAGGGTGACAGAGGATGAGATGGTTAGATTGCACCACTGATTCAATGGGCATGAATTTGGGCAAACTCTGGGAGACAGTGAAGGACAGGGAAGCCTGGTATTCTGCAGTCCATGGGGTCACAAAGAGTCAGATACAACTTAGCGGCTGAACAACAACAACAACATACATGCAGAGGCATGGAAGATGTAAAAATGATCCAAACTGAACTTCTAGAGATTATAAAAACAATGTAGAAATGAAAAAGATACTGGGTGAGGTCGATGGCATATTAGACACTGCAGAAGAAAGGATCAGAAAACATTAAGACATAGTAATAGAAACAAACCAAAATGAAACACAAAGAGTAAAAAAAAAAACAACAACAAAAATGAACAGCACAACAATGAACTGTGCAACTTCAAGTGACCTAATATATGTATACTTAGAGTCCATGAAGGAGAGGAGAGATACAAAAATTTGAAGAAATAATAGCCAACTTTTTCCCACATTGCTAAATACTATAAACCCACAAAGTTGAGATCAGTGAACTTTAAGCATAAGAAACGTGGACAAAACTACACCAAGGCACAAATAATCAAATTGCTCAAAACCAGCAATAAAGAGAAAAATTTTAAAGCCATCAGAAGAAAAAACTATACACTAAATAGAGAGGAACAAAATAACAATGACAGCTGATGAAGAGACATTATCTAAAAAGTTATCCATTCGGTAAGAGCTTCAAAATATATGAATGAAAAATGAGAGTGGCAAGGAAAAACCAAAAAATATCTACAATTATAGTTAGGGATTTCAACATTCCTCTCTCAATAATTAACAGAACAAGTAGATAAAAAATCAGAAAGGACTAGAAGACGTGAACAACACTATCAATCTATTTGACCTAATTGACATTTATAGAACACACCACCCAAATAAAGGAAATCAGTCCTGAATATTCACTGGAAGGACTGATGCTGAAGCTGAAACTCCAGGACTTTGGCCACCTGATGCGAAGAACTGACCTATTGGAAAAGACCCTGATGCTGGGAAAGATTGAAGGCAGGAGGAGAAGGGGACCACAAAGGATGAGATGATTGGATGGCATCACCGACTCTATGGACATGAGTTTGAGTGAACTCTGGGAGTTGGTGATGGACAGGGAAGCCTGGCATACTGCAGTCCATGGGTTGCAAAGAGTCGGACATGACTGAGTGACTGAACTGAGCTGAAGGTGTGTAATAAACTGTCACAATAAAGACCTACAGAAATAGTTTTTTTAAAATTGCAAGAAATTAAAACCTGACCCCTTCCCTCACACCATACATGAAAATTAAATGGATCATAGATCTAAATGTAACTATACAACTTCTGGAAGAAAACACAGGAGAAAATCTTTGTGATTTTTGGATTAGGCAATGGGATCTCAGAAGAAGATTTCTTAGGTAAGACACTAAAAAGCACAAACCATACAAGAAAAATTGCTAGAGTTCTTCAAAATTTTAAAACTTCTGGTCTTCAGAGACACTTTAATAGAATGAGGGTAAATCACAATCTGAGAGAAGATATTTACTAAACACATATCTAAGAGAAAGGACTTATTTTTCAGTGCTCTATAAAGTATTCTTAAAACTTAATAAAAATATCCAATTAAAATGGATTTGAACAGACATTTCATTTTAAAAGGTATCTGCACATGAATAGTACTCAACAGCATCAGCTGTTAGAGAAATGCAAATTAAAGCACAATGAGATTTAACCACACAACTACTAGGAAGGCTTAAATTTTTTAAAACAAATATAAGGATCAGGTAAAGATGTGGAGCAATCTCAACTCTCAGACATTGCCAGTGGGAATCCAAAATGGAACAGCCACTTTAGAAAACAGTTCAGCAGTTTCTTAAAAAGTTAAATATGCACTTAACATATGATGCAGCAATCCCACCCTTAGGTATTTTATCCCAAAGAAATGAAAATATACATTTGCACAAAACATATGCTCACATATGCATGTGAATAATTTGAGAAGTTTTGTTCATAATAGCCAAAAAACAAAACAACTCAGCTGATGTTCATCAACTGATAAATGCATAAACAAACTATACACCCACACAACTAGAGTACTACTCAGCATTATTGCTGAGGGATGAACTACCAATAGGTACGACTGCATCAGTAACTCTCCAAGGAGACTGGCTAAGTGAAAGGAGTCAAAACCAAAAAGGCTACATGCCACATGATTTCATGTATAAGATACTATGGAGAAGGCAAAATTATAAAGACAAAAATCAGATTGGTGGTTGCCAGGGGCTGGTAGTGGGAGGAGGAGACTGACTATAAAGGGACACGATGGGTCTTTGAGTAGGGTGGAGGAGTTTTCTATATCTCAAACGTAATGGTGGCTACAGAACTATAAGGCTGTCAAAACACATCAAACTGTATATTTTTAAGCAATGAATTTTATTAAATGAAAATTATACATCAGTAAACTTAAAAAAATAATAAAATAAACCTAAAAATACACAATCGAGTGAAAATAAATATAATAAAAATCAACTTACAGTGTTTCCAATTCAAGGGTCATCATGAGAATACTTTCAATTGTTGTAAGTGACACTTGTGTTGTTCCCATGTCTCTGAAGGAGAAGCCCAAACATGTAAGATATAAACATATAATATAAACACAAATTCTAAACTTAAAAAATTTTAACATGTGACTACTTCAATCTGACTTCTTATATGCCCTAGATAATTCCAGAGAACTCTTATTGGAGAAATTTAAATTTGCATCATCAAATTAATGACCCTGGTGCTGAATAGTAAAATCTTTATTACCCTGACTTCTCATTTTCAACTGCATCTACCTCTCTTGATAACTTTTTTTAAAAATAATGTACCCCTTATTCCTTTTTGCTTTCTGGGAAAAATAATATTCCTACATGCATCTCCATGTTCCATATCTATGTTTGTTCTTCAACACTGCTCTCTTCCTCTGCTGGCTGTCTTATGACTTTTAGTCAAAATACTCAACCTGTGACAAAAGTAATAAAGAGCAGAAATCATCTCAAGGGCCATGAAAATGCTGCAATACTCACAAATATTTTAATGCTGGCAATTTAAAAAGATATGAATCTTCCAGTGCTGTCAAAGGATTACGATTGAGAATTCTGAAAAATAGAATGGAATTAAAATTGTCCATATTTTCAATGACACCCAAGAAAGTTTACATTCATTTTGGGGGCATATGGAACTTGGTAAAAAAAATAACCTTTTTCTGTCTTTACCTATAAATCACCCTTAGAATCTGTAAAGCACTATTCCTTTGGGAATTACCCAAGTCTCTAGATGATAAGAAGGAGAAGAGAAAAAGAGGAAAAAAATAGAAAAATAGTGGATAGCAGGGAAAAAATACACCAAAGAACTTTTCAGGTCAAAAACCCTAGAAGTGACTATGCTGGTAGGAGGCCCTTGTTCCACAAGAAATACTATTTCTAGAGTCCTCCATAATTCAAGGTGTTTTTCATTTCTAGAAAATTTTTTTGTATTTCATAGTTTAAACTACCCAATTAAAGACAAAAAATAGGACAGTTCCTTGATTTTGGAGCCAAAGAAGAAGAGATAAATACAAGAGGAACTGGTGAAAGTCATATTCCCATCACGTGGTCCCATGTATATCCTAGGATCACAGCCTTTGCTACAGTGTATGTAATCACCTGTTTGTCAGTCTCATAGGTTGTCAACAATCTAAAGCAGTGACCACACTCTATTGTCATTGTTAACCCTGTGCCTGACAGAGTGCCTAATGTTTGTTGAATAAATAAATAACATTTTATTTATATATCAAAAAAATGAAAAAATTAATTTTGGGGGAACAAAGTTTTATTCCAAAATACTAGATTTTCTTCTTAGTTCTTTAAAACAAACAAGGAAAAGGAAAACCAAGAAGAAACAGGAAGAAAGGAAAGAAAATCTGTCTTTAGGGTAACTCCACCCAAGAATCACTAGCATCTTTTTGCAGAATATTGTAAAGCTAATTATCGCAACTAACATCTGTTGGGTTGCTAGGCATCTATGATTGGCATTTAACATTTAATCCTCATAGTAATCTTATGTGATCGACTTATTACCCCATTTTACAAATGAGGAAACTGAGGCACAGAGAAGTTATAAAACTTGTTCTAAGTCATCAAACTAGTAAGTAGAACTGGAATTTGTACTCAGTTCTGACTCTAAAGCCTGTGTTTGACCTGTATGGGAAAAAAAAAACGAAGGATTAAAAATATCTGTTATGTTAACCTTAATTGTGAGAGCACTAAATATAGAAATATCTTTTCAAACTTCATCTATCCATCTGGGAAAGCCTCTATGAGAATTATACTTTCTCTTTTTCTTTCTTTTCCCTAATCCTCTCCCATGATCAAATATTTAATTAGCCTATGGTAACTGAGATTTTAAACAATGTGGCAGGCAAATCAGTAAAACCGATGGAGTAAGGACATCTGAAAATCCATCCCTCCATAATAAAAGTAACAACAAAACTGACTCCAAAATGGTCAGAATCAACTTTTCCTGAACTCTGGAAATTTAACCAACAGGCTCACAGCAAACCAGGGAACTAAATGGTTCAAGGAAAATAAATTAATTTCTGTAAGAACAATGAGATCTGTGTTGCCCCATTTTACAAATGGGAAAACTGTTCACTTGTTCCAGACCTCTGCTCTCCATGCCTTGAAAAATAGCCCACATTTCTGGTACCAGAGGAAGCAGAATGACTGGGAGGGCCTTCAAAGCCTCACTTCCAAAGCCATATCATTATTTTACACATTTGGTGGTTCCCTGGAAGACCTTACTTGAAAGGTTTGCCTTTGACCTGACTGGAAGCTACCTAATGTAAAAGGCCTCTTCTCAGATAGTATTTTTGGAAAATATTTTCAGGTAAATATTTTAACAAGACAGTTGTATGAGGCCGTGGATAACAATTTGAGGCAAAAAACAGCCTAACCAAAAAGCTTAAAAAGAAAAGCTGAGGGACTTCCCTGGTGGCTCCTATTTGGCCTGAGCGCTAGAGCCTGGGAGCTGCAGCTACTGAAGCCCATGTGCCCTAGAGCCAGTGCTCTGCAACAAGAGAACCCACTGCAATGAGAAGCCTGTGCAGCACAACTACAGAGTAGCTCCTTACTGCAGCTAGAGAAAAGCCTTCACAGCAAAGAAGACCCACAGCCAAAAAGAAAGAAAGAAAGAAAAGCTGAGGCATGAGGTGCCCACAGAGACTTTGTAATGTTCCAACACATTCCCGGGAAACTAGAAGACCACAAAACATATTCTTGGGAATCTAAAAATAACTATTAGCCTTAAAGAGTTCAGCAAAGTTACAAAATGTAAAATAAATATACAAAAATTAGTTATATTTCTACACAACAGCCATGAATACCACAAACATGAAATTAAGAAAACACTTTCATAAATAACAGCATCAAAACAAATAAAATACTTGGGAAACATTTTAACCAAATAAGTGCAAGATTCACACTGCAAAGTTGAAAGAATTTAAAGAAGGTCTAAATAAAATGGATAGGAAAAAAACATTAAAATTTCACCACTTCCCAAATTGACCTAATGTTTCAGGGCAATGTCTGTCAAAAATCCCAGTTGACTTATTTCCAGAAATTGCCAACTTAATTCTAAAATTCGCATGGCAATTCAAGGAAAAAGAAAAACCAAAACAATGTTGGTGGTATCAAAACCCAGCTTAAGGCTACTGCAATCACAATGTGGGGCTGGCATAAGAATAGTACATTAAATCAATGGAACAGAATTGACAGTACAGAAATAAAGCCTTATATTTATGGTCTATTGATTTTCAACAAGGGTGCCAAAGCAACTCAATGTGGACCTTTTCAAATGGTGCTGGGACAACTGTACATCCACACACAAAATAATGAAGCTGGACTCTTACATGTCACGCCATATAAGAAAATTAACTCCAAATGGATCAAATATCCAAAGGTAAGAGCCAAAGCTATAAAACTCTTGGAAGAGAACAAAGGAGTAAATTTTTATGACCTTGCATTGTGTATGTGCTGTGTTCAGTTACTCAGTCAGGTCTGACTCTTTTTTGACCTCATGGACTGTAGCCCACCAGGCTCCTCTGTCCATGGAATTTTCCAGGCAAGAATAATAGAGTGGGTTGCCACTTCCTACTCCAGAGGATCTTCCAGATCCAGTGATCAAACCCACATCTCTTGCATCTCCTGCATTGGTAGGCAAATTCTTTACCACTGAGCTACCTGACACCCAAAGCATAAACAATCAGAGGAAAAATAGATGAACTGGATTTTATAAAAATTAAAAATGTTTGTGCTTCAGAAGACACTATCAAGAAAGTGAAAAAGGATAGGACTTCCCTGGAGATTCAGTGGTTAAGACTCCACACTTCCAGTGCAGAAGACACAGGTTCAATCCCTGGTCCAGGAAGATTCCACATGCCACTGTGGGCAACTAAGCCCCTGTGCCACAACTACTGAGCCCACGCTCTAGAGCCACAGCTACTGAAGCCTGCATGTTCTAGGGCCCTCAAGCCACAACTAATAAGCCTCTGTGCCACAACTACTGAAAGCTTCACGCTCTAGAGCTTATGTTATGCTCCATGAGAGAAGCCTCTGCAATGAGAAGCCTGTGCACTGCAGCTAGAGAGCAGCCAGTCACCGCAACTAGAGACAGTCTGTGTGTAGCAACGAAGACCCAGCACAGCCAAAAATAAAGAAATAAATAGAGCAGTGTGTACACGTCAGAAAAAGAGAAAATGTGAGTGTCAATGTTTGGTTAAGCACAGTTCCTCAAACTTTGAGGAGCTGAAAAACAAACTTAAGGCATTAAAGCCTATCGGATCACTGACGGGCTCCTGTGACAGTGAATCCCTTCACTTTTGCATCTTCTCCTGTCCCCTTTTGCCTAGTCATCACGAATGCCTATACATAAAAATAGAATGTCATAAAGCAACAGGTAGCCAAAACAGTTTGGCAAAGTTTGTTATCCTTCTCCAGAATTATCTCAATTCTCCAACCCTTCACGTTTTCTTAATAGCTTGCCCATGGTCTTGGTTCCATGAGCTCACTGTTTTTTCTTAACCAAGCAGCCCTTCTCTGAGATTAACATCCTTGTGTTCATCCCTAGTGAAATAAAAGTGTGCGGCCACTTTAAGTTACCGTTTCTTCCTCCTATCTTTAATGCAGCCTTTTATTCACTAAGCTTGGGTCTGGGCAAAGGGGAGAGTGAGTGAGAATGAGTCAACAACTCAATGTGGGGGCTCCTACGGCACCTACTTTCCCACAAACCAAAGGACAAATGGTTTTAGATTCACAGTGGACACTGTACTACAGATCATTTCTATTTTGGCCTGATTCCCTCATTTTACACATAAAAGTTATGCCAACTTCTAGTCCATTACCTTTTTGATTCATGAGCTTATCTTTATGGAACAAAACATGGGAACAGTTTTTTTTTTTTTTTGGCAACTTTTAAAAAAGTTTTATTTGAATAATTCCAAACTTATAAAATGTTATAAAAACAAACAGATCAAGGAATATGTGTATATTTTTACCCAGATACCCCTAGGCAACAGTTTTTATTAGCCTCAAAGACTATCTCAGAGTCAAAGTTCAAGGAATGCTGTCCTAAATGGTTTTGAAAAATATATCTCATTTGAAGAATAAATTTCAAATGTTTTCGCATCAGCCTTCTGTTGTAGAACACAAAATAAGGGAACATTTCTTACCTGTTATTTTTTTCTCCAAATTCTTCTATACAGGTCCAGACAGATGGGCTACGTTTCATTTCATTAACTGAGGAGACAGAGAAGAATTGAGGACTGAAGCTTGTCATCACTGTCCTGAGTGTACTGAAATCCTAACAGCTTTAGCTGAAAAAGTGTCCAAAGCAGGCAGTGAAAACAGATTTCAAACAGGACAGACTCCACAGCTATCTATGCTGGAATCCCAAGGCAGGCAGGGCAGACTGGTTCCTTGGAGGAAGGCAGCCAAAGAAATGAGCAGAGTGACCTGGACCCTGTTCCAATATATTTGAAGTACTTGGGGATGGGCTGACCCCCTTTCCTTTATTCATCTACATAGGTCCATGAGCCATGAGAACATGACTCCCCACGTGAGGCTCCTCAATACAAGACCTCCAGCTGCACCACGTAAACCCTTTCTGGGGGTGGGGTGGGGGCAGCCTAAAGAATTTGAAGTGGTGAATCTGTCTTTCCGTCCAAGTTCTGAGAATAGCCTTGAAGAAGAGTCCCTGGCAGGGAGGAACAGAGAAGGAAACAAGGGAATCAGGCAGACCTGAGTGAATTCTGATCGTCAGTTTCTGGTACAGTGACTTGAATAACGAACATCTCTGTCTTTCTTAGTACCATTTGCCTCGTAAGGCAGCTTGAGGATTAAGTGAAAGAGCATATGCAAAGCACCCAGCGTAGACTGGGCACAGAGTAGGTGCTCAGAAGTGATGATGTCATATTTGCACTGGCCAGAAACCCTGGGGATGCCCAGAGGTGGCCTGGCCAAGAGCTCCAGAAGTGTGGAATTATCACAGGGAAACCAGAGCTCTCTGCTCTAAAGGCGCTATTCAAGTTAGAAGCCAACTTCAGATGCAAGGTACAAAGAGCCAAATTGTCATCAGTTAGCTCTTACTACAAGGAAATGAAGAGCAGCGTAGAAAATTACTTGCAAAGCTCATAAGCGGTTTTGCCTCTTATGAACAGTGTGAATCTACGCAAGTTATCCAATGTCTCTGAGTTTCAATTTCCTCATCCCCAAAATGGAGATAATAAGAGTTGTTGGGAGAATAAAAGTGTGCAGTATATGTATTTAGTATAGATGACACCACCCTTATGGCAGAAAGTGAAGAGGAGCTAAAAAGCCTCTTGATGAAAGTGAAAGAGGAGAGTGAAAAAGTTGGCTTAAAGCTCAACATTCAGAAAATGAAGATCATGGCATCTGGCCCCATCACTTCATGGGGAATAGATGGGGAAACAGTAGAAACAGTGTCAGATTTTGTTTTTTTGGGCTCCAAAATCACTGCAGATGGTGACTGCAGCCATGAAGTTAAAAGGCGCTTACTCCTTGGAAGAAAAGTTATGACCAACCTAGACAGTATATTCAAAAGCAGAGACATTACTTTGCTGACTAAGGTCCGTCTAGTCAAGGCTATGGTTTTTCCTGTGGTCATGTATGGATGTGAAGAAGGCTGAGCGCCAAAGAATTGATGCTTTTGAACTGTGGTGTTGGAGAAGACTCTTGAGAGTCCCTTGGACTGCAAGGAGATCCAACCAGTCCATTCTGAGGGAGATCAACCCTGGGATTTCTTTGGAAGGAATGATACTAAAACTGAAGCTCCAGTACTTTGGCCACCTTATGCGAAGAGTTGACTCATTGGAAAAGACCCTGATGCTGGGAGGGATTGGGGGCAGGAGGAGAAGGGGACGACAGAGGATGAGATGGCTGGATGGCATCATGGACTCAATGGACGTGAGTCTGAGTGAACTCTGGGAGTTGGTGATGGACAGGGAGGCCTGGCGTGCTGCGATTCATGGGGTCGCAAAGAGTTGGACATGACTGCGCGACTGAACTGAACTGAACTGATGTATCAAGCACTATGGCAAAAGCTTTAGGTGCACTATCTTACTTGTATAGTAAGTATAGTGCCTGGAACATAATAAGTTTCTAAGAGATGTAGGTATTAAAGAAATGTTATAGGGCAGAGGAAGGATTACCATGCTTTTGACAGAGAGAGGAAACGTTGTAATATAGGTGGTAAGAATAAGATGCAGTTGGGAGAAGAAAAATAGAGTAGTTGCTAGGTGTGATAATCTCAATTTTTTAACTATTAAAAAAACAAAAACCCCACAACCAGCCACCCTAAATCATCCCAGAGGACAGACCCAAGTGAGTTCTTTTTCATTTTTAATGTTGATGGCTTTCTGAATCTAAGAAGCTGCCAGGATTCCAGTACGTACCAAAAAGTGATGACAACACCCTCCAGGGTGCTAACTTTTGTGTGTCCACAGCTATCTAAAGGAAACCAAGGCCAGCTGACGGGGAGGCTTGGTGACCACAGCTCAATTTGCCTTCATGGTATGACCACATCCCTCTCATCAATATTCTCAACAGTGGGGTAAATAATTCAATAGGGATAAGACTTTGGTTTTCCTCTAATTTTCTCATAATGCTTATGTTCTTGGTACAATATTGATATACCACAGACAAGCCAGCATGTGAACACACTGTCTGGATAATTAGATAGCCTTTCTACATAGTACAGTCCTTCAGTTTCTAAAATCATGGAGCTTGTATTGTTAAAAACAATGAAGTGACTAAAAGAATTAAAAAAAAAAAAAGCCATCAGTCTGGACCTGTGTAGGTGAATGAAGGAGAAGCACTTTAAAGTCAGAAAAAACAAGTATACTTAACATTTAGGATTATCAACCACTGCTGGTTTTCCATAATACATTTCATTCCTGATTTCATCTGAAAGAGATATGATTATTACTGCCATTCACAAAGTTGTACTTAATTAAAAAGCCCTTGGTTCAACTTTGAGGTGAATTTCAGATTCAGAATAGACACTGCTAACCTGGTTATCTGGTGCTTGTCAATAACATACAGGCTTCATTTAAGAAACCTGTTGTAATTACCTGAAAGCCAGTGAAGAATCAAGTTTTTGTAGGGCCTGAACCTTATCTACTTTGGGAAATTCTAATAAAAGCACACAAAGAATACAAAAATTGCTAGGACCACTCCCAAGACTTTGGAAGGGACTTATGCAAGTAATGAGCTCTGAAGCTTAAGCTTCATTTAATTCATGATAAATCTGCCTCAATTGGGACCCTTTACCAAACTTACTAATGCAAGGGAAAATATCATTTCAACTTATAAACACCCTCGTCATTATAGATAATAAAATGACTTAAGGGGTAGCATCTTCTCCTGGCATCTTGCCTTTGGAAAGAGATGCAATAAAGTTTATATCTCACCATAGCAAATGTTGCCTGAAGCAAATTAGCTTTGTCTAGTAGAAAGACTTGGCCCCAAACAAAGAGCCCTACCCCCAACACACACTTACTATATGGTGACAATCTTTTGACGGTAAAACTTGGAATGAGTTTTAGGAGTACAGTATTAATTTATTTCCCACACCAGATAGCTCAGATTCTTTCATTACCTTTTCCTGTCATTTATGATAAACACAGAAATTCAAAAGGAACAAGTTGGTGTCTCTTCCCTTACGAATCTTTTCTGACCCACCCCCCATTTTCTACGTTGTTGCCCCTGCCCACCTTGTTACCCTGCTGCATAGATGCTAGCATGGCTCTCATATATTTTCCCATCAACATCCATCTTCCTCTTTCCAGTGTGAAAGCTTCTTGGGGACAAAGTCCTTGTCCTATTCTTCTTTGTGTCCCCAACACAGCACTTAGAACAGTGCTGATACACAGTGGGCATGGCACTCTGTGAATGTTTTTGAATGAATTCATTAATTTTTGTCAACTGTGATTCCACAATTTATTTTCCTGTTGCCTGCATAACCACAGTGAAACTCTGATTCTTATTAGTGACTCTTGGCATTATAAAATGTTTAGAAAAGGTGGTGAGTTTAAGACAGTGTATTGACGCTACTGAAACCTTCTAGCAGAGGGACCATAGGAGCCTGCTCTATGGCCAAAGAAAAACTGACCCTGGGTGCTCCTTCCCTAAAGTAGGCATCAGGAAGCTCATGAGGGGCGGGGATGGGGGGAAGGCCACCCAAGATAGGGATCTGTAGCTCTGGACACACCCTCAACACCTTTATTAACTGGAAAGGAACTGTGTGAAACTGGATTTTTGAGCCACAAGACAGTAAGAGGGTCTTTACCAAAGCCAGGCATAACAAGCCTCTTTACCTTGACTCGAAAATCCCCTTCCAGCCATGGATGTACTATGATTGCTTGTGTCACAGAGAAACCACAGAATTTTTGAGCAGAAGGGGTGTAAAACCCACACTTGTTACTGACAAGTAGTCAGGAAAAGTCTATAGAATCAGACTACAGCAATGTATTTTCTTTATATTTTTCACACTACAGCTGAACAAAAACATCAACTTTTTCCATAACTGAAAGGTTCCTACTGGCCACAGATCATTCACTTCAGAGGCATACTTTTTGGAAAACAAGGATCTGGGTGATGGGGGAGAGTCCAGTGGTGGATGTTCAAGAATTCCTTTTCCTTTACCATTTAAAAGAAGCTAATGGTTGAGGAAGCATCCACACCTTTTGTTCCATGAAGAAATGTGTGCTAAACTTAGATCTTTCCAGCTTTGCATTGCATAGATTTTAAGCAGTTAGGAACTTTGCACATGAGCAGGAATCAAAGTTAAATTCAAAAATGGAACTTCATGGACCCTTCCCATATTGGAGCAGCATCAGTGGGATTCCATGACAGTGCTAATTTGAGTGTTTTTGCTTGGTGCCTTTTATTGCCTGTGCCAAAGATCAGTACTATGGAAACCAGACCGTTTCATACATAGGAGTTAGACAAGTCTCTTGACCTCTTTGTACCTTAGTTTCCTCATTTGAGAGAAAAAAAAAAAAGGATCTCAGGACACACTTTTCAAGATTCATACTAGGCTTACACCCAGGTAACCAATAACTGTATGATTTTTTACACAGTTTTATACATGTATTCATCTTCTATTTCACTTACAACTTGTGTAAAAACTGCATTCCATGCCAGGCCTGAAATGTTCCAAAGCTCAGTTCTGTGAGTAAATTGCAACCAAGATTTCTACAAAAAAAGACACAAGCAAAAGAAGAATAAAAATATATATTCTTTCAAAACACTTATCCTTTGGCAGTAAATCTAATTTATATATGATGAAAATAACTTCAGTACTCCCTCCATACAGTAAAGAATGTCAGTGTGGAAGATAATATGATTTACACTTTAATGATTATATATGTGGTGCATTTAGTAAATGCTCAATAAATGCTTATGTTGAGTGATCTTTATTTCTCTAGAAAAGCAGCACTATTGACATTTGAGACTGGATAATTCTGTCTTGTACTGGGGCTCTCCTGCACACTGTTGAATGTTTAGCTGCATCTCTGGCCTCTGTCCACTAGATGTCAGTAGCACATACAGTTCTAACAACCAAAAATGTCTCCAGACATTGCCAAATGTCACTTCATGCAAAATCACCCTGGTTGGGAACCACTGTTCTATAACGATTCACTCTGATCTGTGTAATAATTCTCACACTCATATTTGCCAGAGACGACAAAGACTTGTTATATAATTTTAATAATATTTCAAAATGAGTAACAAATTAATTTGATACAAATTAAGTTTTCTAAAAATTCCAAATATAATGAAGTTATATTTGTAACTTACATAAACTGCAAAAAAGGAAGTGGTTCAAATGAACGTCTTTCAATAGACTGTATTTTATTGCAGGATAAATCTCTAGGAAAAGTAAAAGGAAAATATTGCCTCAATTAGCTATTAGATATCTATTTAATAGGAATAACTAGTAGAGGTTAGAATGATAATAACAAAAACATAGCTTTGATCTAAACTCCAAACCTTAGGAATTGTTATTCGAACCTTCCAGAGTCCCTAACCCTGCCTTCACCTCTCTCAAGAGATCTCTATAAATAAAATATATAACTATAGAACTTTTTTAAAAGTTTATATCATAATCACCTGGAAGGCAGCTATCACTATGGACTGTTAGTCACTCAGTCATGTCCAACTCTTTGCGACCCCATGGACTGTAGCCTGCCAGGCTTCTCTGTCCATGGAATTCTCCAGGCAAGAATACTGGAGTGGACTGCCATTCCCTTCTCCAGAGGAACTTCCCAACCCAGGGATCAAACCTTGGTCTCCTGCCTCGCAGGCAGATTCTCTACCCTTTGAGCTACAACTATAGATCTTGTAGATTTTGGAGGTAATCTTTCCTGACAGCAGAATTGATTAGATTCCCATCTTTTGTAGTCTCTTCAAATTCTAGATTATGAGCTCAAAGTTTTTATTCTCCAATTACAATTTCTAACATTAAAAGGAATTTTCTTATATTTACACACCTCCCAATTTAGTTCTGTTTTTCTAGGCCAATTCAGTACTAGCAGAAATAAAAGATATATTTTCATACAACCTGAAAGGAAGTCAGTCCCCTCATTGATATGTAACTTTATCTAATTTAGTATTACACTTTCTATCATATTGACTTTTATTTGAAAATACCCACTCTTGACTATAGCTGACTATCCTGTTTCCATTGATTTCAGCTTGTGTCTCATTTCACCTGGATGGGTATAACTGTCTTCTGACTGGTGTTTCTATCTCTGCTTTCTCCATTCCTAAGCCAGCCTCTACATGATCATTAGTTTAACTCTTCAGAAAGTGAAAGTCGCTCAGTCGTGTCCGATTCTTTGCGAACCCATGGACTGTAGCCTGTCAGGCTCCTTGGTCCATGGCATTCTCTAGGCCAGAATACTGGAGCGGGTAGCCATTCCCCTCTCCAGGGGCTCTTCCCAACCCAGGGATCAAACCAAGGTCTCCCACATTGCAGACAGATTCTTTACCATCTGAGCCAATTTCCAGAAGTAGTCCTTAAATAGCAGCACCATTTGTGAACTTACTGAAGATACAAATACTCAGCCCTACTCTGGACTGATTGAATCATTAACTACAGAGGTGGAGCTTGTGTTTCAACAAGCCCTCCAAGTGACTAATTCTGCTGCAGGCTCTCTGTCCTAGAGCACTGCTGTGGTAACACAGTCGCTTGGCATGATATTCTGGGCTTGGCCCCCAATGCCCTTGATAACCTGGCTCTCATCTCCTACTCACCCCACTGGAACTCTATGGCTAATCAAAGTGTTTTTCCTGTGTTTTGTCTTTCTCCCAATTTTCTTTTGCGAGCTTATTCTTCCCAAGATGTCTATCTGATGATACCAAGGCCCTTCAGGGTTCCATTTGAACAGCATTGCTTTAGCAACATCTTCCCTGATCCAGTTATAAGTCTTTTTTTTCCCTCTTCTATGCTCCAACACCAACTTACAGCTCTCATTACTCTTATTCATTTCTTTTTTTTAAAAAAGAGAACTATTTTTGCATCCCATTTTCTCTCAGCGTAAAACTCCTTGCATATATGGGTTAGATCCTGTTTACCCACATTGTCTGTCATGTCTGCAGCCAACACATGGACATAAAGCAAACTCAAATGTTTATAAAATCAACAAGTAGGGAGTGAATAAGAAGAAAATGACTGTTTTAAAAGAAATGTAGCTTTATTCTTTCATGGCTCCCTCTTCTGTGCCTCTACTGCACTTTGTCGTTATGATTTGAGTTTCTAAGTTTATTTTCTCTGTGAGATCATGAATTGCTAGAAGGAATCCTAGCTTAACCACCTTTGTGTTTCTAACACTAGGCTAAGTTTTAGCATATTCCTTTTTAGCTTTTTTATTGACTGGCACTTTTAAAAAAGAATGAGCATATGGATGTTAACATGAAATAATCAGCTTATAAAGTATTTCATAGAAGTAATGAAGGGCCACAATAAACTGTGGAAAATTCTGAAAGAGATGGAAATACCAGAACACCTGACCTGCTGTCCATCTAGTCAAGGCTATGGTTTTTCTAGTGGTCATGTATGGATGTGAGAGTTGGACTATAAAGAAAGCTGAGAACCAAAGAATTGATGCTTTTGAACTGTGGTGTTGGAGAAGACTCTTGAGAGTCCCTTGGACTGCAAGGAGATCCAACCAGTCCATTCTATAGGAGATCAGTCCTGGGTGTCCTTTGGAAGGAATGATGCTGAAGCTGAAACTCCAGTACTTTGGCCACCTCATGCGAAGAGTTGACTCATTGGAAAAGACTCTGATGCTGGGAGGGATTGGGGGCAGGAAAAGAAGGGGACGACAGAGGATGAGATGGCTGGATGGTATCACTGACTTGATGGACCTGAGTTTGGGTAAACTCCGGGAGCTGGTGATGGACAGGGAGGCCTGGTGTGCTGCAATTCATGGGGTCGCAAAGAGTCGGACACGACTGGGCGACTGAACTGAACTGATCCAGTTTTAGCTTAGATTAAATTATCAAAATTACGAGTTAATGACATTCACACTAATGTAAGTGCTGTATATTTTCTTTCTGTGGGTGACAATTTGAAGTTAACTTTAATTCCTCTCATTTTAGTAAAACAAGTTTTTCAAACCTTTTCCAAAACGGCCAGGGAGTAAATATCTTAGGCTTTGCAGGCCACACAGTCTCTGTCACATATATTTCTTTCTTTCTCTGGTTTTTTTCATTTACAACCCATTAAAAATCATTTTTAACTTATGGGCTGTATAAAAATGGACCATGGGTCAGATTTGAGTCATGAACAAAATATAAGCAGATAGTATATGAACATTTATATATAATGTTATAGACATGGGAGTCTATAATTGCTCAGATCCCATTACCACTTTTCCTCTACAACTAAAGGCTATTTTCTTATCTATATTTTGTCTAAATAATTAAATTAAAAAATGATTAGGAGGTATTTAATGGTAGAGATGGGCTTGGGCCCTACACAGACTTACAAAATTGTAGAATTGTATTGGTGGAAGAAATTGAAGAGATTATCTAATTGAACCCTGTAGTTATTTTATAGAGAAGATCTCATAAATAAATATGATTCACCAATTAACTTACAAATATTGGAGGGATAGCAAGCCTTCAAATGAGTCCTTGTGTAATTCAGTCAAAGAATTTTCACTGAGAATTCTGAAAAATGAAAAGGTATTTCTCAATCAAAATGGAAAATAACTATAACCATTTATTACATAGTACTCCTGTAAGTGGAGGAAGCTAAGTAATGCTGCCATCTAAACACTGTAATTTTTATTTAATTTAGGGGTGGCAATTTCTGCTCTGTTTTCATTTAAACCTTTCTCCTCACATCCTTTGCTGTGTCCATCTCTCTCCATCACACACACACACACTCCATCCACTCTTCCCACCAAATCATACAGATCATTCAGTTAATGCCTACTCTTTAGATCACAGGATTTCTCTTAGAATCCATCTCTGGGCAGCACCAACATTGCAGAGGTGTCCTTCCCTCTTCTCTTTTCCCAAACCTTATTGGGAAGTTCCACACAGAACTGTATCAGGGCTGCAAATGAAGTCATTTGATATTTTTCCTTTAGTAAAACTTTTTGAAAATTATTTGCATATTTTAAAATATGCATAAAATATATATAATTATTCAGTTTAATAATTATGAAACAAACCCCTGTGTGATACTACTCATGTCAGAAAAGAATTCTGTCAACATCTGAGGAGTCCCTGGGCAGACCTTTCCAATCACAGCTCTCTCTCTGACTTTAGTACAGAAGAAACTCTATAAAGATATCAGAGGTCAGTTTCTCTTGCCTGCAAGAATCCCCTTCCTTGCAATATTAACAGTGGTACATCCTTCAGGAGTCTTGGGGATCTGAACACATGCTATGTTGCCTTGTGAATATTTTCACTGGGTTCTGCATTTAAAACATTGTTTTTCACTCACAGTGTATCTTGCTCACATATTTATATTAATTCCACCTCATAGCTTGATTCCATCTCATAAATTAATTCTTTAGTCATAGCTTATGAGAATGAAAGTATTACTCCTGGAAACTCTGCAACTCAGTTATAAGATGCTTCATATTATATAGAATACAGGCATATACATTTTTAAAGGATCACTAAAACAAAAACACAGAAGACTTTATTCCCACAGAATTCCCACAAAGAACTCTCAGAGTCCTGAAAATGCTTCAAAGATCCTGACCTCAATTTGAAATTCACCATATTAGAAAGAACAGCAGTGACAGTCAGGTGAAGGGGGAATGGTCAACAGATGGTGCTAAGACTGACTCTTTCCTCACCTCTGTTATGTAGTGGTTTCATATTTCCATGGGAATGATTCAGAAAGAAGAAACAAATCAGTATATCCAACGATGTTTATAGTAACCCTTTCCATAACTTTGAAAGTTGGAAAGAACTCTACCTCCACACATCACATAACAAAACCGAGTAACCCCATAGGTGATATACAAAAGTCACAGGAAATAATGATATATAAAAAAGGTCAAGACAGAAGCGACTCCACTGACTGTAGACCGCCAGGTTCCTCTACCCATGGGATTTCCCAGGCAAGAATACTGGAGTGAGTTGCCATTTCCTCCTCCAGGGGGTCTTCCCAATCCAGGGATCGAACCTGCAGCTCTTATGTCTCCTGCATTGGTAGGCAGGTTCTTTACTACTAGTTCCACCTGGGAAGCTCAAATCAATATGCCCAACGACGTTTATAGTAACCCTTTTCATAACTTCGAACGTTGGAAAGAACTCTACCTCCCCGCATCGTGTAAAAATACTGTGTACGCCATAGGTGATTTACAAAAGTCACAGGAAATAATGATATATGAGAAAGGTTGAGACAGAAGTGAAACTCATATGTACTAGTTATAAGTCTGAACACTGACAAGGACTCAATCAGGACAGTGAAGAGATGGGGCTGATCATCAGCTCTTCACTGCACTGTCTTCTTTGATTGGCTGATGCCCATATCAGACTAGTTGGAGTTTGAATATTGTGGAAGGACAGAGAGTAACCAAGAATACATATTTTAAATGAATGGGGTTTCTTTCTTGGACTTGTTTGGATGGCAGGATATTAAAATTTTTAAAAATAACAATAATAAATTCAACCTAGAAGTAAAGTTTAGACTGAGAACGTCAGTCACCAAAAAGTAACCCCAAAAAGAGCTTCAAATAAGCCACTAACTGAAATAAAGTCTACTGATCTCTAGAACTCCAAGTATTCATTCTGACTGAGGCAAGAAATTTAAAACTATGAGGAATCAAGAGGTAAAGCCAGATCAAAAACTTTCTCACACCATGAAAATATCAAAACCAGGCATGAGGTAATTTTTGAGAAACATCCATGTTTTACTTCTGACCAGGGTTCTTATCTAAGGCAATCTTTTAAGTTTCACATTCATTCTTGATTCTATATTTATAGACAATTATCCTTCTCTCCATTCTGCAACTTCCAGAAAACTGAGAGGGCTCAGTGTTTCTTTGACTCAACTATACATATAATGCAAATATTAGGCCATTCTAGAAGTGATTTACTCAACTTTGTCTGCTTTCTTTCTCTCCAAAGTATTCATCAATACTTAAAATAATATCTATTTATCTATTATACTTACTTACTTATTTTTATATATTTGTAACCCCCCTAAGAACTGGAATACTTGGTATTTTTTGTTTTGGGGCCTGTCTCCCAGCAGGTAAAACAGTTCCTGGCACATAGGAGACACTCAAAAAAATATTTATTGAATGAATTCAAAAAGTGATGGGTTATCAACTATCTGATGCTTTTATTTAAAACAAATCATCCATTTACCATCATTCATGAGGGTAAGTACAGGGAAAGAAGTGTCTTTTCCCCTACATTTGTGACTAAATCTTTTGAGATAAGAATCTGTTGAGAATTTCATAAAAACAATGTCCTTTTCCCTAGAAAACTGTACTGCCTCGAACACATGTAAAAGTATACCTGCAATTTTCCATTTGTGGACCATCCTTTTAGGGCAGAGATATATGAACAGAGTAGACTGAATTCAGAGGGCTAAACTTGGATGGGAAACAAAATTACACCTCAATTTTACAATCTCTCAGTGAAATCAGCATCTCCTTCCATTATGAATATAGGCAACAAATCACAGTAGATCAGCAGTAGTTAACTTGGTCCCCAGCAGAAATCACAGATCATTTCATATCACATGTACATTGCAGCGATCTCAAAATATCATTTATTCACATCACTACCCTGAGGTATAACATTTATTGACCTACCACTATCTTGTTATTTAATGTGCTAAGAGAAGCATATTTATTACTATATCACTGATTTTTAAACTATTCTGAAGACTAGTCAGTGTTTCAATATAGTCGGTTTCCTTTGTTTTTCTATTTTGACATATTATACACTTAAAAACATTATCCCAAGAACATAAGCTTCTGTAGATTGTATGCCAAAGAGACATACATGGGGAATCAGGAGGGAGATTAAAAAATTCTGCCCTGGGGAACCACTGATACCAAGTTAGGAACCTCTGCTTATAAGGTATAAACCTCAAGCTGGCTGAGAAATCTTCAGATCTTACCAGATTCATGTTACAATGTATCACTTCCCAAACACAGGCTTTTTAACAGTTAACTTTTTAATTTAAATTTATTTTTCACAGAATATGTAGTATATATTCACAAGGCTCAAAATCCCAAAGATATATAGCACACAATCCAAACTTTTTCTCTTACCTCTATCCCTTAGTCTACCATTCCCCTCTACTCCTCAGAGGAAATGAATGTTAATCTATTTCTTGTGCCACATGACTTTCATTCTTCTTACAAGTTTGGGAAATAAAATCTCATGGGAAATATAAACTACATTTTGTAGTTACAAAATCTGTAAATTTTAAAAAATTGCCTGGTTCTAGCATTTTTTCCTTACCAATAAGATAGTCAATCTAAGTGAACATCTCCTTCCAAGGGTGGTCATAATCCCTATTTTCAGATTGACTGTTATGTCTTTTATTATTAATTCAGAATTCATTTATGACTGGTCTATTCAAGTTGAATGAATGATATGACCACAAATGGTCATGAAAAATACTAGTTAATCACTTGAATGTTTTTTTCCCCAAAATTACTTCTGTATCTAAGCAGACTTTTTCTACAAATCAATAAAAAAATAACAGTAACAGAAAAATGGACTAAGGACAATTTAGAAAGATAAATGTTCAGTAAACATATACAGACATTTAAAGTTATAAGTGATCAGAAAAATTCAAATTCAGATCAGACCTCTTTGATTCACCCATCAGATCAGCCAAAAAAAGAGCAGGGGGGTGGGGCGGAGGACATCCAATGGTAGAAGGAATGTGGGGGAAATGAATGTCATCATGGCATGTTGATTGGAGTAGA
>SJXQ01000569.1:0-49547 GCA_006408695.1 Aepyceros melampus | reverse complement strand
CATCTGTGTTTCCTTTATTGCCCTGCATGTAGGATCATCCATACCATCTTTCTAGATTCCATATATATATACACATTAATATACAATATTTGTCTTTCTGTTTCTACTTGCTTTACTCTATATAATAGTCTACATCTAGGCTCTCAGTTCATCCACCTCATTAGAACTGACTCAAATGTATTCCTTAATATAGCTGAGCAATATTCTGTTGGGTATATGTACCACAACTTCCTTGTCCATTCATCTGTCGATGGACATCTAAGTTGCTTCCATGTGCTAGCTATTGTAAATATTGACAAGAGCATCAAAACTATCCAATGGAGAAAAATAGTATTTTCATTTAATGTTGCTGGGACAGTGGATTGATGTGTAAAGGAATGGCATTGGTCTTATTCCACATACAAAGAAAAGGGGCTCAAAAGAAATCAAATGCCTAATATAATAGCAGAGAACATAAGGTTTTTAGAAATAAACAGGGATTATACTCATGACACTCATTTTGGCAAAAATATCCTTATTATGGGACTTTCCTGCTAACTCAGATGGTAAAGAATCTGCCCACAATGTGAGAAACCTGGGTTCAATCCCTGGAGAAGATCCCCTAGTGAAGGGGATAGCTACTCTCTTCAGTGTTCTTGCCTGGAGAATTCCATGGACAGAGGAATCTGGCGGGCTATAGTCCATGGGTTTGCAAAGAGTTGAACAGGACTGAGGGATTAACACTTTCACTTTTCACATCCTATCTTTGACACCAAAAGAACTGGCAACAAATGGAAAGATAGATACATTGAATTTAGTCTTTAAAAAAATTAAGTTTTGTGCTTCTGAGGACACCATCAAGAAAGTAAAAAGACAGCCCACAGAATATTAGAGAATATTTTTCAATTGTATATATTATAAAGTATTTGCATCTAGGATATATAAAGAACTCTTAACAGTACAATAACACAAAGACAAATAATCCAATTAAAAATTAGGCAGCAGGATCTGAGTAGGCATCTTTCCATGAAAATATACAAATTGTCAGTGTGCTTGGAAAGGGATAGTCATAATCATTGGTCATCAAGAACTGCAAGAAAAATCACAGTGAAATGTCATTTCACATCCTGTAGGATGCTAGAATCAGAAGTCACATAACAATAGCATTGGCAAAAATGTGGCAAAATCAGAATCCTTGTGTTCTGCTAGTGGGAATGTAAGATGGTGCAACTGTTTTGGAATACAGTCTGTCAGATTCTCAAAGTATTAAACATAGATATAACTGTATGACTCAATAATTATACTGCTAGGCACATGCCCAGGAAAAATGAAACCATATTTCCAAGCAGAAATGTGTGTGAATGTTTATGGTTTTGATATTCATGACAGGCAAGGGTGAAGACAACCAAAGTGTCCATTGACAGAACACTGGATACACAGTGCAGTGTGTCCCTATGATGGAGCATTATTTGTGCATAAGATGGAAAAAAATACTGGTCATACTATGGCACAAATGAACCTTGAAAGCACTATGAATTGTGAAAGCCATTCAGAAAAGAACATATAATATAAGATTCAGTTCATCTGAAATCTACATTACAGAAATTCACCAATTAGAGACAAAATGTCTGGGCATAAAACTTGAAACTGTAATCTAATCAATTCTATGATTGTAAAGTTCCCAGTTGGTGGTGAGGGGGGTTCACCTTTCATGTTAATTCCTCTCTACAGATTTCTGAACTTGTAAGGAACATTTTTTGTTTGTTTATCTGTTTCATTAACCCTTGCTATAAAGTTGGACTTCCCTGGTGGCTAAAGAGTTGGACACAACTGAGTGACTAACACACAGACATGCACATAAAGTTGTGACTGTCTCTGGCATCTTTCTCCATCTGCTTTCAAATGATCTCTGGCAACTTTCTCTTGAACACACTTTATTAATTGTTCAGCATTTCAAATTCTTGTCGCAAAAGCTAAACACAAATAACCTTGCTAGAATTATGTTAACTTCTGCTCTTATAGCAATACATGATTCAAATTTTTTTCTTTGTTAAAAAATATGAAATTTTAAAAATGTATTTATTATACTATAAAAGTAAATAATTAAGATATATTTAAATAAAATTTGTTAAAACTACTTGATTATTTTTACTTTGAAAACTTCTGGTTTTTTAAGAAAGTATTCCCACACACACTGTAGAAACATATATTAATGTCTCCCTCCATGGTTTTATCTTTTTATTCCTTTACTTGGCTAAATGAATTGTTTTCCTTAGTAGATGAGTTTATCATGAAGAACATGGATGGTTACCAGAAACAAGATGGAAAAGAATAAGCGGGTAATAGAACTTGCTGAAAGAATAGCTTCTAGCTACCATCTATAATATATTGATATAGATCTAGGTTTCTCTATACCAATAGCAAAACCGTGTATGAGAGAGTAGACCATTAGGCATATGGTGGTCTGTATCTTAAAAGAATGTATATATTGCCTTGAAGAGCTAATATCTTCTAAATATAAAGTTTTGATTTTGTAAAATATAAATATTTTATGCACAGATGTTTTCCTTTGTAAGTTGGAAGATAGTTTAATTTCTGTTGTCATAATTTGTCTTTTGTTTATAGTGATGTATGTTAAATTATTGACTTCCTTGTATAATACAGATACCTTGTTCACAGCTAGAATATATTTGAAATCCGTATCATTTTACCCTATTTATGGGACCAGTTAAGTCTATTATATTATAGTCCTGGCTGATAAGGTTGATTGTTCCTTCTCAGCATCCCAGATAGCTCTATCTCTTCCTCTATTTATATCCTCAATATCTATTTTTTCCAATTCTCTTTTCACATTATTAATTTTTCCTTGCTATTTAAAACATTTAAACAGCCTGATGATTCAAAGTATTTAATCTGTAGCCAAACCTACTAAAATTAGAGTTCTGAAAGCTTGTATTGTGTTCAAGCAAGAACAAATTGACATTTTTGTGGACAAAATGATAGAATCAACATTTTCATATAGTTCATCCTAAAGATATCCACACCCTTCCACAGATCCTTGGAGAGAATCCTTCTTTGCTTCTTCTGCCTTCTGTGACTCCAGATCTTCTTTAGTTTATCACAGCATAGTTCCCATCTCTGCCTTCCTTCTTTATCTGGGTCTTCTCTTCCCTTACAAAGACAAGTGTTATTCAATGGAGGACTCACTCTGGTAATCTAAAATAATCTTATTTTGAGATTCTTAATGATATCGGCAAAGACCTTTTTTTTTACATTTTTGTGGACAAAATGATAGAATCAACATTTTCATATAGTTCATCCTAAAGATATCCACACCCTTCCACAGATCCTTGGAGAGAATCCTTCTTTGCTTCTTCTGCCTTCTGTGACTCCAGATCTTCTTTAGTTTATCACAGCATAGTTCCCATCTCTGCCTTCCTTCTTTATCTGGGTCTTCTCTTCCCTTACAAAGACAAGTGTTATTCAATGGAGGACTCACTCTGGTAATCTAAAATAATCTTATTTTGAGATTCTTAATGATATCGGCAAAGACCTTTTTTTTTTCTAAAAAAAGGTTGCATTTACAGATGCCATGTCCCTGAAACCTGTTGTTGTTCAGTCACCATTGCCCTAGACAGAGCCAATAACAAAACAAGCACTGAATAAACCTGTATAGACTATATGAATGATACATGAGGCTCAGAATAGAGGGGAAGTTATCAACAGCAAAAGTCCTAATGAGATCTAGAGCATGGATAGTGGAGGCTGCTTTGGAATGAAGTTTTACCTATTTTTCTAACGTGGAAGAGGGGAAAAAGAATAACCATGGAGTGTGGGCAGGTATTTATAGGTATGACAATGGAAAAACAGAAAGCTGAGGGAATAAGTACTTTATCAAGTGAAGTCACTCAGTCGTGTCCGACTCTTTGTGACCCCGTGGACTGTAGCCCACCAGGCTCCTCTGTCCATGGGATTCTCCAGGCAAAAATTACTGGAGTGGATTGCCATTTCCTTCTCCAGAAGTACTTTATAAATAATATTAAAAGTATTACCAAATGAAAAGTTTGCCCTAATATATATGAATAGTTCTAAGATCAGAGACTAACGTAACTTTTTTGTTTGCATTATTCTTTTTTGAGACCTGGAAGTAAGTGTTCCTGCATCCATGACTTTAATGTATGCTTTCCAACTGTAACCATTCAACAGAGGTAACTATTTTTAGGTCATTACTTTCTTTAGTTATGCCTCCTTTAAATATGAAAAAGAAAAATATATATCCTTATTTTGCCTGATGTTGCACTGATATATGATCATTGTAGAAATCACCAACTCTGGCTCTAGTATCCAACCACAGAGACCTTTCCAATGTCTTATGTTTTGCTAAGTCCTGCTTTCTGTGATTTTGATTCAGCATTTATCTATTTGGTATCCATTCATCACATGGTCAATTACATTAACAACAACAAAATTTTCTCTTATTTTCTGTATTCTTGGTGCTTTGACATTTGGGGACTTTACAGACCTGAGGAGAAGTCCCCTCCTAGGGCTACCTAATTCCTAAAGATAATAATGGCATGTCTATGAGAAAGTCTTTTGCATGCAAACCAATCAATCCTCAATCTATAGCCCTAAGAAACTTCTTATCTAACTTTAACACACAAGTCAGTGTTCTATCAGTTCAGTTCAGTTCAGTCGCTCAGTCATGTCCGACTCTTTGCGACCCCATGAATCACAGCATGCCAGGCCTCCCTGTCCATCACCAACTCCCGGAGTTCACTCAGACTCGCGTCCATCAAGTCAGTGATGCCATCCAACCATCTCATCCTCTGTCGTCCCCTTCTCCTCCTGCCCCCAATCCCTCCCAGCATCACAGTCTTTTCCAATGAGTCAACTCTTTGCATGAGGTGGCCAAAGTACTGGAGTTTCAGCTTTAGCATCATTCCTTCCAAAGAAATCCCAGGGCTGATCTCCTTCAGAATGGACTGGTTGGATCTCCTTGCAGTCCAAGGGACTCTCAAGAGTCTTCACCCAGGCCTAAATCATTCAAGGACAAGGCACCAGTCAATAAGAGCCCAAAGTCGAAAGGAATTGTTCAAACTAGCCAACCCTAAACTGCGTGCTCTGCCTTGCATTTCCACAGAAACCCCAGTACTAGAAGTTTTGACCTCAGCTTCCTCCTTGCTCCTGTTTCTGCCTCCTGACTAGACTCAGTGGCTCTCTATATGATCCTGCATGGTGTAGCATGCTCTCTTTTCTCAGGAAATACAAGTGATTAATGAAAATCTGTCAATGGCATTGGCATCTCCCTGTCACCACTCAGTCATCTCCACAATTAAAATCATAAGGGTACAGTCTTCAGTTTATTTCTTCCTAAAATGAAGTGATAATATCTGTAATTTCAAATAACAATAGGCAGGATTATATAAAATATTGGAAGAAGCAATAATCTGAGGTTACATGGAGGAATAAGAATTAGACTAAGGTTGGCTAGAATTGGATATTTTAGCCAAAACATGTATTGTTTTGATCTATGATATATTTTAAGCTATGAGAAGTATGTTCAAGCTATTATGTAAATCTAACTCTCACCTTTCTCTCCCTCCCCTGTTCCACCACCTTCTCTGTCACTTGAATTGGTGACTGGCTTGGCTGGTGTCAGGCGAGAAAATCAAGCAGTACTGTGAGGCTCTACTGGAACTGTCAGAAAGAGATAGTAAAGAGCGTGTCAGAAACTTTTTTCTTCTCTTTCTTAGAATAAGACAGTAAAAGGCTTATCAACTAGAAGATATATAATACAGTCATAAGGAGCTATATTACATGAAACATTCTCAAAATTTGTTTAGTAAGAAACGGTATAGTAGTACACTTCAGAGTTTTTGAAAAACACTGTTTCGAAGGAAACAAAGTCTGTAAGAAATGATTTGAGAGGCCAATAT
This sequence comes from Aepyceros melampus, assembly GCA_006408695.1. Lineage (NCBI taxonomy): Eukaryota > Metazoa > Chordata > Mammalia > Artiodactyla > Bovidae > Aepyceros > Aepyceros melampus. The sequence goes on along the minus strand of SJXQ01000569.1, from coordinate 43,632 downwards.
TTCATGAGTATTGCCTCCACCTTCCTTATGTCCTATAGTAATGACAATAAATGTAAACGCAGTTTTATTTTTAAGCTGCTAAGTTGTGTCCAACTCTCTCATGATCCCATGGACTCACCAGGGATCCTCTGTCCCACCAGGCTTCTCTGTCATAGGATTTCACAGGCAAGAATACTGGAGTATTGGTTGTCATTTTCTTCTCCAGAGGACCTTCCCTTCCAGGTGAATTCTTTACAACTGCACCCATTATCTCAGTATATAAATAAATGTACTATATTTAAACCTTTGTTTCTCTTCAACTGTTTTGATTTGTCCTCTCTAAATTTCCTCTTCGGAGAAGGCGATGGCACCCCACTCCAGTATTCTTGCCTGGAAAATCCCATGGCTGGAGGAGCCTGGTGGGTTGCAGTCCATGGTTTGCTGAGAGTTGGACACGACTCAGTGACTTCACTTTCCCTTTTCACTTTCATTCATTGGAGAAGGAAATGGCAACCCACTCCAGTGTTCTTGCCTGAAGGATCCCAGGGACGGCGGAGCCTGGTGAGCTGCCATCTCTGGGGTCACACAGAGTCGGACACGACTGAAGCGACTTAGCAGCAGCAGCAGCAGCAGCAAATTTCCTCTTTAATCCTTTATATTGCTCTTGTCAAACATTTTGATCATTAAAATACATGTTAGTTTCTTTTTTTATAGAAGTTGACTTAAACTGCAGTAGTTATAGGAAGCTTTCAAAATTCTCTCATAGGGTATTTATGTTGATCTTGAAAATGAAGATTTTCTCTTACTCTTCTATTGAAGATAAGGAATGAAATCATTCTGTATCAATTTTAAACATAAATGTCAAAGTGGCAATCTGAAAAACAAAGTAGAAAACTGGATAAGTCATGAATAATTAAATAAATAGCAACAGTAATAGAATAAGATATTGATTAATGTTATTTCCACAGGTGTGTCATTTAGATGATTGGATGGAGTTGTCGCAGCTCAAGTAAAAATATGCCCAAAGCAACTGTTTTCTGTAAGTGATGTTTCAGTGTCAGCTAGAGCTGAATGTCTGATGTGTGACACCACTTCAGGCAATCTTTCATGAAAACTGTAATAACATGGCAGCCTTGTGCAATCTTGAATCCCCTTAGGAAAATCAGGTGTCAGGATGATATGCATACAAGTAGGAAGTCAGATTATTCTCATGTCCAAACTCACCAATACTAGAAAAGTTTGTGCTAAAAATTCACCACAAAAGTTGTAAAATCAATAAGGGGCATCTTAGGAGAATGTAATTTGAGAGTCACTTTTCTTAGTGAATGATCCCAAATCATGTCATGTGTAACTATTATATTGTGAGAGTCAGACAATGTGTTAAGAACTATCAAATTCTGCAAGATAGCTATTAAATCACCTAAAGAAAAAGAAAATGTTCATCATCTCTGGCAGTATGTTTGGGATAAAGTCATCTGTGCATCACAGGACATATTAATATGAATGTCTAAACATTGACCCTAGAAGAATTCACTCACTTAAATAAAAATAATTAAGCAAAAACTGTGCTCAGTAGTAGAGAATAAATGACAGGTACTGACCAATATCCTAAGGAAAGGAAACAAACACAAAACAAATGTACATTTTTAAAGAACATAGCCAGGCATTTAAATTTGCTTAGCCAAGCCACTTGAGACTTAATTCTTTCTGTCATTTTATTTTTCTCATTTATTCTACATTCCCTTAGGCTTTTTTTCCTCCCATATATTCTATAAAAAATAAAAAGAAATAAGAGACTTCTTTCCCCAGATGTAAAGGAAAATCTACATGTTCACAGTTACTGCTATTTTCTAATCTTCTGCTTTTCCTCATAATGCAGAAATACTATGAGATCAGAATGCATTCTTTTATTTCCCTCCATCACTTGCACTCCCATCTCTACTGATAACTACTTTCAGCTTATGATATACAAAATGCTGCAGTGTTGCCCTGACAATGCAGGCCATTGGTGTAATATCCTCTCTCCATAATTCACTACACATGACTACAAAGAGCATTCAAACTCTTAGGCTCTAGCTCATGATTGTCAGTATCTGTCATTCAGGAAATTGATCTATGATATCAAGACCATCCTGATGATGACAATAATAACCTATATGTGTTTGAGGATATCAAACTAAACCACAACTTCCTTTGCCCTCGAGTCTGCTTCTCCTTTGTGTTACAGCAGCACAGCAGTATTTGCCTTAGTACCTATTTCCTTTTACATATTATCACCATGATTATGCTGCTACTGCTGCTAAGTTGCTTCAGTCATGTCCGACTCTGTGCAACCCCATAGACGGAAGCCCACCAGGCTCCCTCATCCCTGGGATTCTCCAGGCAAGAATACTGGAATGGGTTGCCATGTCCTTCTCCAATGCAAGAAAGTGAAGTCACTCAGTCGTGTCTGACTCTTAGCAACCCCATGGACTGCATCCTCCAGGCTCCTCCATCCATGGGATTTTCTAGGCAAGACTACTGGAATGGGGTGCCATTGCCTTCTCCACACCATGATTATAGGTAATATTTACTTTGTTGGTGTTAGTAATTAGAGTCAGCTGCTTTTGAAAGCTTTTTAAAGCAGCAATGTCTGTGTGTTTAAATAATATGTCATCCTACCTAAAATTATTTTAAAATGTTCCCCAATGAGAGAGCTTTCTGAATACAGTAGTAAGTTCAGAAGCCTAGGTGGTATTTTGTACTATAGGATTTAGTGCTCTTAAGGCCCACAGGCAAAAATCTTCCCAAACTTCTCTTGAATGAAAGCACCTGAGAATTTGAAATTACTCAAGGAGCACTTCCTGCATGTGAGTAGGGGATTTGGAGGTTTCTAAAAGCTAAGAAAGAACTAAAATATGTTCTGAAATTTTTATATCTTCTCTCTCAGATAAATTCTCCTCTAAGCTCTCAGTGATTTTTATTGCTTAGATCTGTTTTTACTTTTATAGGTAAAAGTTGAGGTATTGTATGTATCTATATTAATTAACTCCATGATTAGAAATTTGTAAAGCTTACAATCTATGTAGAATAGCTAATTGACCATATTCATTGAGTAATTGTCCTATGAATTTCCTAGTGGCAGTTCTTCACAAGATAACAAGAAATCAATGTTCACTTAATTTTTAATCTGTAAAATAGGCTATAGCCTAACAGCAAAAAAAAAAAAGAAAGAAAGAAAGAGAGAGAGAGAAAACGTACTGAAATGATGAATTTTTGCATTGCAACTAGGATACTTTGATATGCACGTCCCCATGAATACACACATTTGGCTGAATAATTACCCCCAAAACTCCATATCTTAATCTCCATAACCTGTGAATATATATTAGCTTACATGGCAAAAGGATGTTGCATATATAACTAAATTAAAGATTTCGATTATCCTGGATTATTTGTATGAGCATACTGTGATCAAGAGTCTTTATGAAAGGAGGCACAAGTGTCAATTAAAGGAGGTATGAAATGGAAGCAGAGTTAGAGGTTGAATATGCTATTCTGCTGGCTTCAAATATGGTAGAGGGATGCACCAGCCAAGGAATTTAAGCAATCCCAGAAGCTAGAAATATGAGAGATCCTCTCCTAGGGCCTTCACAGTGAAGGGGTCCTTGCAGATTTACTTAGATTTCTGTCCTCAAGATAATACATTTATATTGTTTTAAGCCACTGAATTTACAGTAATTTGTTAAAGAAACTACATCACACACACACACACACACACACACATATCTGTGTGTCTGTACATGAGTGTATTTATCAGCAGATTAAGGATTCAAAAACAAAGAAGACAAAATAGTCCTTGAAGAGATTAGTGTCCTGGTTTCTTGTCATTTGGGCTGTAAATTATCTGGGTGGCCCAAGCAATCTCAAGCATTAGATTTGGTTTAAGGGTGCAAAGACTGGTAGCAATATAATGCACAACAAGAATTTCTTAAAATTTCTATAGAAGGAAGATATTACAAAAACAAGCATTTAATTAAGAATGAAAAATATGGGTTAAAGCTCAACACTTAAAAAACAAACAAACAGACAAAAATCTAAGATCATGGTATCAGGTCTCATTACTTTATGTAAAATAGAAAGGAAGCCTGGAATCAGTGACAGATTTTATATACTTAGGCTTTTGTGCACATTAGGACCCAGAAGAAAGGAGCAGTGACCCCACAAGAGACTGACGGAGACATGCCCATGAATGTCCAGGAGTCTCCGGCAAAGGCATGGGTCAGTGGTGACCTGCTGCAGAGTCAGGGACACTGAGTGCAGCAATGCATGCCTGGGAGCTTTCGGAGTTCTCCATTATCTTCATTAATTCCACCATAGTTTCCCCTCAGGTCAAACAACAGGGAGGGTAAACAGATCCACCTATCAGTAGAAACTGTATTGCTGAACATGGCCCCTGAAGAAGGCAATGGCAAGCCACTTTAGTATTCTTGCCTTGAGAACCCCATGAACAGTATGAAAAGGCAAAATGATAGGATACCAAAAGATGAGCATTACTTTACTAGCATGTGAGATGAGTGCAATTGTGTGGTAGTTGGAGCATTCTTTGGCATTGCCTTTCTTTGGAATTGGAATGACAACTGACCTTTTCCAGTCCTGTGGCCACTGCTGAGTTTTCCAAATTTGCTGGTCTGACAGAATGTGGTCCACTGAAGAAGGGAATGGCAAGCCACTTCAGTATTCTTGCCTTGAGAACCCCATGAACAGTATGAAAAGGCAAAATGATAGGATACCAAAAGAGAAACTCCCCAGGTTGGTAGGTACCCAATATGCTACTGGAGATCAGTGGCAAAATAACTCCAGACAGAATGAAGGGATAGAGCCAAAGCAAAAACAATACCCAGTTATGGATGTGACTGGTGATAGAAGCAAGATCCGATGCTATAAAAAGCAGTATTGCATAGGAACCTGGAATGTCAGGTCCATGAATCAAGGCAAATTGGAAGTGGTCAAACAAGAGATGGCAAGGGTGAACGTTGACCTTCTAGGAATCAGCAAACTAAAATGGACTGGAGTGGGTGAATTTAACTCAGATGACTATTATATCTACTACTGCGGGCAGGAATCCCTCAGAAGAAATGGAGTAGCCATCATGGTCAACAAAAGAGTCCGAAATGCAGTACTTGGATGCAATCTCAAAAACTACAGAATGATCTCTGTTCGTCTCCAAGGCAAGCTCTGATTAACTGAGAGTAAAATTGACAACTGGACATCAACAAGGTATATTAATATGATGTGCTGATGTCAGACTCAACCCAAATATTATATATCAGGATTCTTTTGCTTATAATCAGTAGAGTACATAACTGAAACTTTTGCTGAAAGGAAGTTTATTGGTTCATATAACTAAAAAGTAGAGAGATTAAGTGGGATTCACTGGCTTTAGTCTGGAACCAGTGGCTCAGTAATATCATTAGGATCAGATTTCTTTCATATCTTGTTTTGCTTACTTGATATCAGCTTTACTTAAGGTTGATTTCTCTTGAAGGTCCAGGTAAAGCTAAATGCTCCTTGATAATTTTGAGCCTATCTTTCCTAGTATTAGCAGTAAAAGTCTAGTCACTCCAATTAGATTGCCTCAGATAAAGTGCTTGTCCCTGAGCCTATCACTGTTGTCAGAGGGTAAGAATAACTTAATTGACTCAGCCTGCTGTGTATTCAACACCTAAACAAGGAAGTAGGAATGAGGCTAAGTCAGTTCTCCCAAAGACATGGATCTCTGTGATGGGTCACTCATGATTTTTCTATATTTGTGCTCAGCCATCTTAGTATGCGAGTGAAAAAAGTGAGCTTGAAACACTGATTTCAGGTTAGATTAGCTATAAGGAAAGGTAAGGATTCTAAATCAAAGGTGTTGGACACACAGGCTGGGCATAGAAGGAAGAGAAGCGAGGAGCCCAACAGAAGGGAGAAAATAGAGGTGTTAAGCTCATGAAACAACAGATGTGATCAAAGAATGGCATGTTGAAGCTTAAAATGTTGAAGGTAGAGCAGTCTCAGGTGGTGTGAGAACTTTATCTCTGGAACTGGGTGGCTAAAGTTGAATAGAAATGAAAGTGTTAAGAATTTTGAAGCTGAGTAAATCTTCTAAATGGAGGTATCTTTTAGGATTATAAAGTTTACTTGAAGCTTGTTCTTAGTCTTTGGTGAATAGGGTGATAGCTTATGGTGAACGGTGTTCAGTTCTTGATCTCCGAAGATTTAACTTTGGGACCAGGGACTAGTCTTAATCACTCAAGAGCTTTGTGTAGCAGAGTTTTATTAAAGTATGAAAAGGGACAGAGAAAGCTTCTGACATAGACATCAGAAGGGGGACGGAGAGTGCTTCCTTCCCCCCAACCCCGCTAGTTTTAGCAAGATGTTTTATGTCTGTTAGAAAGCTATTAATCAGGTAAGACCCTGATGCTGGGAAAGATTGAGAGCAGGAGGAGAAGAGGACGACAGAGGATGAGATGGTTGGGTGGCATCATCGACTTGATGGACATGGATTTGGGTGGACTCTGGGAGTTGGTGATGGACAGGGAGGCCTGGGTGCTGTGGTTCATGGGGTCGCAAAGAGTCAGACACGACTGAGCAACTGAACTGAATCAGGTAAGAGAGACCTGAGGGAGTTTCACCTACCCCTCTCCCATAATATGCGTTTTTGAGATAGGATGGCACGAGGTGTGTCATCCCCCAGCTGTAAAAACAATTGATATGAATACTGGTTTGTTGAGCTATTATCAGCCCAAGGTTTGAGAAAAGGAAATCAAGTTAGTCCTAGGTGGAACCATTTTGAAGAAAGGCAAATTCCAAAGGAAATATAGTTTCATTAACATAGCTTAAGAAAAACATTTCCATGGAGAGTGTTACCTCCTGCTGCTTAAGGGAAAGAGAAAAAAATGTAGGACACTTGCAGCCTATTTCCTCCTTTTGGAGACCCCTTGCCTTCCTGCCTGTTATCTTCTTAAAGGGAAGTGCCTGAAAGTGGTTGACGATCGTGAATGAGCATTGTGGGTTGAATGGTAGCAGATATCCAGGGCACAAACGTCAGAGAATGAGCTTTCATACAAAACAGGTGGTGCTCTTCTTCACCTACCTGCAAACATGCTTTCTCTGTATGTATTTTTAAAGGTGTTAATTATTTGTATTTTATAAAAAAGTTATTTTAGTTTAAATTTATACTAGAAGAAACTACCATTTTTGATTATTAATACATAATTTTAAAGAATTTTAAGCTCTTGAAATAAACTTTACTTCCAGCAGTGTTATAATGGATTCTTGTAACCATAAAAAAAACTTTTGTTAGAGTCCCTGTAAATTGTGTCTTTGGAGAAATGGGTCTTTTGCTTCCTCCATGGTAGGATCATGTAGGTCTAGAAAACACTGAATGTCGAGAACTAGAGTACTAGAAGAGCAGTAGAGTGATTCCTGAGCTCTTATAGATATAATACTTTCTGCTCTTCAAAAAGTATTGATATAAAAGTCATAAGAAATAGAGAGCTACTACAGGGGCATTAAAGTTAAGTTTTGGTTTTTCAGGATGAATATAAGCATATTTGAAGTTAGAGAAAGTTGCTTGTTAGTGGGAAGAGTTGAAGATATTCTATGAAGAGTTAGTTCTGAGAGCAAGATCTGGAAGGAAGTGTGCTGGCATTTAATGCAAAGATAAGGGGAAAGAGGCCAGGGGAGATAATTCAAGAATAGATCTTGAGATGGAGATTGGTAAGCTGTGGAGGCAGCCTCGCTGGTTGAGAATAGGAAAAAGTAGAATTAAAGGCTTGAAGAGACTTGAAGTAGTCTTTTTGGAGGGTACTGTAAAATCATTATTGTTTACCAGTGATAACCTTAATTGAAGATAGAAAAGCTTGAAGCCTGTGAACTTGTGGCCAAGAGAACACAGTGATCTTTCTCTCACGGTACCTTTGGCCTGGGAGGAGGTTGGCAAACAGATAATGGGATAATTGAGAATGGGAATTAGTATAATGGAAGATTTGGAGGTTAATGAATGTATAGAGCACTGTTGTTGGAAGCTCTAAATGCTAAATAACATGTGTCTAATGCAACCAGAAGGAGGAGGCATTATAATTATGTATGCTACACGTTTAGACGTTGAATCATCATTAAAACAAGGTTTATGACTCTTGTTTTTTGACTGTGCCACAAGGCTTGTGGGATCTTAGTTCCCTTACCAGGGATCAGACCCAGGCCCCCGGCCGTGAAAGTGCAGAGTCCTAACCACTGGATTGCCAGGGAATTCCCAAGTTTATAACTTTAATCTAGGTTCAGAACTAAATGAATTGCATGCTAGCTTCTGGATTTATTAGAACTGTACTCAGAAAGAATTACTGAATTGTAACAGGCAACATTCCCCACTGGCAAGTTCTGTGTGAAAGAGTGGAGAGCTTTAAAGTTGACTGTCACTTAGTTTTATTGCATTATCAACTGTTTTCTTATGTTTACATTGTGTTGAGTACAGTGCTTGAAAAAGCATTTCATTATAGAGAGTGAAAAAATAGGTATCGAATTAAACCTGGAGGTTAATTTTGTTCAACAAATGTCTTACGTATTTCATCATCCAACTATAAGGCAACAATAGCAATCAGAGAAATGCGTACTCAAGGAAGACTCAGGATAGTATTCTGTCTTTGTTGTTCAGTCATTAAGTCCTTCCCAACTCTTTGCCACCCCATGGACCACAGCTCGACAGGCTCCTGTCCTATCTCTGGGAGTTTGCTCAGATTCGTGTCCATTAAGTTGGTGATGCATCTAACCATCTCATCATCTGCCACCTCCTTCTGCTTTTGCCTTCAATTTTTCCCAGCATCAGGGTCTTTACTAGTGAAATCAGGAGGCCAGAGTGTTCTGTAATCCACTTAAATGTCTCACACCTTTCTCCCTTCAGACCCTTTACTTAAGACTGGTGAATTAATGATGGGGAGAAAAATATTATAGTTAAATTTTAGAGTTACTATGCAACCTATTGGATTCTTTACATATACTTTTAGCTCCAGGACAGGTTAGAGGACTGTAAACTTATCTTTTAATCAACTAAATTGCCACCTGTTCTGTGAATCTTGCCTTCCTCCAGCCCAGTAATCTTGCTTTCCTATAATCTCAAACCCCATTTGTCCTATTCCTTGGGTATCTAGGTAATGGTATTACCAGCTTCTTAGCATAGATTGGCCACATTTTGTACAATATGGATGCTCAGCAGATAGTCCTACACAGCTCTACCTTTGTGTGCATTCCTTGCATAATAGAGATCCTGAAGAGATGTTCCCAGAAAGGAGGGGAAATCAGCCATTTAGTCTTAGCTGTGATGCTTGTGTCCACAAGTATCTACAGGATGAGAAACAAAACAGAAACTAATGGTTTTAAAGATTTTAAAAGATGCCCATAATATTAAAATATTTATATCAGTCCTTTTGTACTCTAGACCTGATTCTAGCAGGAAAGTAAGTGAAAAGTGAGGGCTGGGGCAAGTTAATTTCCTATCTTTAAGAAGTAATAGGACTCTGGAAAAATTATTCAAACCATTTATGTTATCATGTCTTTGCTTTCATGTCAGCCTATAGAAAACTGTGTCCCCAAACTCAGTACCTATATATTACCCTTTTCCTTTTTTAGTAGAGTACTCCTTTATTTTATAACATAAGAAACTAACCATTTTAGCCTTAAGAGTAGTTTATATTTCAATAGGGTTGTTACTTAGAAACTAAAACTACATTTTTCATATAATTGGTTTTAGTGCACTGATAGTTTTGTAACTTTTGGCTAATTACTCTTTTTTCCTTTTAGATTGAGTAGATCTGATTTATTAGGAATCCTCAAGGTGTGCGTTGAATTAGGTATCATAATCAGGGCAAAAAAGTAATGGGAAATTACTTGTTTGTTATCATAAGATTCTGAAGAGACCTTTTCACTTTTGACCCACCTCAGATGTTTAAAGTCTTTGTTTAATTCTCTGTGTCGCAACAAAGCAGGCATATAAATATGTAAGTGGGTTAGTGAACTGGAGTATTAAGAGGCAGGCATGACTGTTTTATTATTTATTGCTTCCCAGGTAGCTCAAACAGTAAAGAATGTGCCCACAATGTGGGAGACCCGGGTTCGATCCCTGGGTCAGGAAGATCCCCTGGAGAAGGGCATGTCAACCTACTCCAGTATTCTTGCCTGGAGAATCCCAGGCACATAGGAGCCTGGTGGGCTACAGTCCATGGCGTTGCAAAGAGTTGAACGCGACTGAGCAACTAACACACACATGCACATGACTGCTCTATTACTCCGTTTAAGACATCTTTTGTATTGTTTCATCATCCCTTTCTTTCCTGCAATAAATTTTATAAGTGTGATGTGAACAGATAAGTTTCTATCTGTGACTTGTTTTTGAAGTAAAGTCCTTTTTGAGATTAAGATGAAACAAAGTTAAAATGATAGGGCCTCTTTGGGAGGTTGGGCTGATTAGTGATACATTTAGACTGTAGAAAATTAGAAAAGATTAAAAAAAAATTAGTGTCCACATACTAGAACTCAGTAAACCTAATATTGTCTTTTAGAAAGCATACTTTAATGAACCAATAGGAATAATTTATATTTAGTATATTAAAGCACTAACCTAAGTGGTTTTTTTCAGCAGAATTATGAGTTGATTATAAATGGATATTAAAGTGCTTAGGGAATATATTTAATACTTCACACTATCTCATTGCTTAAGACTTTTTAAAAATAGTGCAGTCTCCTCTGGGCCTCTGTTACTTAGCCAAAAATAGGAAGGATGGGCCAGAATTTTGCTTCTTTAATATACCATCACCTGGGCATTTTATTAGAATACAGCTTCTAATTTAGTAGGTCTGGGATGGTAGCCTGAGAATCTGTATTTCTAACAAACTCATTGATAGTGCTTAGTCATGTAGTTCATAGAACACACTGAATAGCAAGAGACTAGATGGTTTTCTATTGCTCTATGTTCAACATTGAATGTATTAAAAAGTCTAATAAGTCAGATGTAACGTATATAAAACTACCATAATGAGCTAACAGATAAACTGAGTATAAAAAGTTAAAACTTTTTCCTTTCAAAGAACAGCAGTCAGTTTAAACCAACAGAAATAAAAAGCTAGGTTTTTCTCTAAGAATACGAGACAGTCACTCTGGTATCCAGGAGCTTCAAGGGAAATGGAAAGTTAGAAATCAACAAGAAGGTTAGCTTCCTCTCCTGTCTCTCCTGTCTGGGTTTCCATTTGAACCTGTCCTCTTGGATTTTCTGGTACACGTCTTTGGCTTGCCATGTCTTTTGACTGTGTCCTTTTGCTGTTTGACATTTTGGTCTCAAGATCCACCACACCTTGACAATAGTATATCTCTTTTTCTTAGTTCATATTCTCAAGAGAAAATGTGGTCAATCAATACTGAATTGTTTCTCTTGGGTTGGCCAAAAAGTTTGTTTGGGTTTCTCCATACCATCTTAAGAAAAACCCAAACGACATTTTGGCCATCCTGATACTTGGGTCAGATGTCCAGCCGTGGGCCAGTCAGCCTTGTGTGTTGAGTGGGTAGAGTGTTGGCATCAGCAGTAATAGGGCCAATGAGATTAGCTCCTTTGAAGAGTAGGGGAGACTTGAGGAAGATGCTAGGCCTCAGAAAAGGGAGCATTAGTGGATAGGCAGTGACACCTAATGCACCTTTATAAATGTTCCTAACCCTTATGGCAGAAAGTGAGGAAGAACTAAAAAGCCTCTTGATGAACGTGAAAGAGGAGAGTGAAAAAGTTGGTTTAAAGCTCAACATTCAGAAAACTAAGATCATGTCATCCAGTCCCATCACTTCGTGACAAAAAGATGGGGAAACAGTGGAAACAGTGGCTCAGTTTATTTTTCTGGGCTCCAAAATCACTGCAGATGGTGATTAGAGCCATGAAATTAAAAGATGCTTACTCCTTGGAAGGAAAGTTATGATCAACCTTGACAGCATATTAAAAAGCAGAGACATTACTTTCCCAACAAAGGTCCGTCTAGTCAAGGCTATGGTTTTTCCAGTGGTCATGTATGGATGTGAGAGTTGGACTATAAAGAAAGCTGAGCACCGAAGAATTGATGCTCTTGAACTGTGGTGTTGGAGAAGACTCTTGAGAGTCCCTTGGACTGCAAGGAGATCGAGCCAGTCCATCCTAAAGGAAATCGGTACTGAATATTCATTTGAAGGACCGATGCTGAAGCTGAAACTTCAATACTTTGGCCACCTGATGTGAAGAGCTGATTCATTTGAAAAGACGCTGATGCTGGGAAGGATTGGGGGAGAAGGGGAAGGGGACAACAGAGGATAAGGTGGTTGGGTGGCATCACCGAATCAATAGGCATGGGTAGGTGGACTCCGGGAGTTGGTGATGGACAGGGAGGCCTGGCGTGCTGCGGTTCATGGGGTTGCAAAGAGTCGGACACAACTGAGCGACTGAACTGAACTGAATTATAGTATACGTGTTTGTCTCTTAGTCCCCTGAATGTCATCAATATATACATGAGATTATGGTAAATGTAGGTAATACAAATTGAGGCACCCTCTCCTGCTCTTCTCCAGTGAGGACTATAAGGTATCCCCCCCTCCTCACTATTGATTGCTTGCAGTAAAAACACCCTGCTCATTCTTCTGCTTCCAGTAACCTGACCATATCATATGGTCATCTTCCATAAGATTTTTTTTTTTTTAAGATAACACTAAGATTTCCTTATTGGAGAACACATTCTCCCATTCTTGGAGTCACAGACAGAGTCACCCAAAACATCTAGGCTTCAGGTCTATTCTGAAGCCCTTGATATAAACAGAAAGTGTAAAATTGAGGCACCCTCTCCTGCTCTTCTCCAGTGAGGACTATAAGGTATCCCCCCCTCCTCACTATTGATTGCTTGCAGTAAAAACACCCTGCTCATTCTTCTGCTTCCAGTAACCTGACCATATCATATGGTCATCTTCCATAAGATTTTTTTTTTTTTAAGATAACACTAAGATTTCCTTATTGGAGAACACATTCTCCCATTCTTGGAGTCACAGACAGAGTCACCCAAAACATCTAGGCTTCAGGTCTATTCTGAAGCCCTTGATATAAACAGAAAGTGTAACATTCACCAGTTGCATTAGTCAATCTCCAGGTTCTTTCTTTCTTTTTTTTTTTTTTTGGACTGTGGCTTGCTTTTTNGAAAAAAAAAAAAAGAAAGGATCAAATCATGGACACACCACCTCTTCTGTTTTCCATATGAACACTCATGACATCTGGGCAGATCCGCTGCAGGTGGCTATAGTATCTTTCCTCTTATGGATAATTCTCTCCTGCTACAAGGAGAAAATGCTACAAAAGAAGGAAAAGAAGTATCTTAACATCTATCTAAAAGAAATGAGAATTTGCAGGAAAAATCAGAAATGATTTAATTTGCTCCATTTTAACCAAATTTGGAATAAATGCAAGTATAGCGGGAAATCATATGCTGTTTTAATTAATAAATCAATAAACTCAATAAATATGCTCATAAAAATTACTTCATTAATGATAATAAGAATGAATCAATGACTGAAAATTTACTAGAAAGTAACTGGGTTATTTACATCCCTTAAATTACCTCATTTAATTCTCACAACAATCATAAAACATATGTTGTATCAGTACTCACTCTGCAATAAGAAAACAGATTTAAAGAGGTGAAGTAGCATTCACAAGCGTACAGAACACACCCAAGGTCACACAGCTGGTAAGAACAGCTTGAGAAGGCAGACTGACCTAAAGATGGTGTTCTTAAACTTGAAACTATAAAAAGCATATAATCCCACTTTAACCAGAGAGAGGGAAACATGCACTGTAGCTCATACATCTAGTAAGCAGTTGTCTGATTTTGTTGTTTGATCCTAAGAAATAAAGAAAATTATGTAGCTAAATAAAAAAATCTATTCCTAAGGAAAACAAATGTTTTAACTCTTAATCTTTTAGCATGCTCATGATCTAATCTTCACTTCTCACCTTTAAAACCTGAGGCCAGAGATCTGAATCATTTTCAATGTCTTGCTTTCATTCTGTTAGCAGCTCAAGTGGCTTTGATACCTTCGAGAATGCTCACCTACAGTTGCAAGCTGTCTTCTATATTCAACATTTTACCAGTTCTGCAAAGAGGGGATCAGCTGATATGAGAGACCCATGAGCTGAGGGGGTTAAAAAAAAAAAGACCTTTTTAAATAAATGTGTCCTCTTTCCCTTTAGTCCCTGAGCAAGATCAGCTTTCCTAAATCCTCTTTCTGGTTCCTGGAATAGTAGAGGAAATTACTATATATATATAATGTACCTCTATAAAGATATATGTACTTTAACCTTGCATACCCCATTTCTCTATGGAAGAATGGACTTTTATATGATTATTTTACTACATATGACAGAAAATGTCTCCAAAAGAACTTTTTCTTATAACAACTAGAAACAGAAGCTGGGTATTTTACATATAATCGCTTATGTTAGCATTGCAAGGCAAGAATCCTTTCTTCTAGGTGAGGAAATTAAGCTTCAAGATATTTAAATATCTACATCCCTAGAAAATAAACCCAGTGAAGAGTTTGTTCATACACTTGTTCTGTTAATGTCCTTAGAGCCTAATAACACCAGTAAATAGTAAATGAATGAACAAATATACTGGCTTAGCCATTTGAAAATATTTCTTTGAATCCAAATCATTTGTTTTTATTATCTAAGATGGAAATAGTTTTCTTTCTTTTGTTATAAGCATTTTAAAAATTTCTTTTACTTATATATGATTGCGGAAGGCCTGGGAGAACATTTTAAGTTTTTCTGAAAGCTTTAGAAACCATTGTCTCCAGTTGAGGGAAACAGCTCTAGGCATTTGTTCCCTATGCTCAGGTCATCAGGAAATGTACCATGTAGCCTCATTTACCTGGACAAATCTTAAGAGATCTGAAACAAAGTTAACAGTTCATATCCTGGCTTGAGGTATATGAGATTCTTATGTGTTATAGTTCCAACAGAGCAAATAATCATGGTTGCTAGCTGAAGCACACAACAATGGAGAGGGTTAGAAGCTCTGAGAAATGCTCTCAGCCAAAGATGTTGCTTCACCTTAAGTCATGCCCCTTCTTAAGACAAGTATCATCCACAGTCTTGTGGGCCAAAGCCCCATGCTTCATCTGGGGATAACTTTGAGGAGTAATACCAACCACAATGCATCCACTTAGTTACTCCCTCTGTCCATCCCGCTTCCTTCCCTTTCTTACAGTTGTCGTACCCAAAGGCATTACCACCTGTCTTTCTTGCATACGTATTCCATCTTTACATCTTACTGTGGAACCCAGTCTGCTAAATCAAAGTCTGGAGACAGTGACCTGAGAACATACAGTTTCATAAAATGCTGTGCTGACTTTAAAGTATCCACTTCCCTAAATCTTGCATTTGACATGAAGATTTTTGTTGTTATGGTTGTTAAGTCCTTCTCAACTCTTGGTGACTCCAATAACTCCTCCAGAAATCCTCGAGGCTCCTCTGTCCATAGGGTTTCCCAAGCAAGAATACTGGAAAGGGTTGCCATTTCCTTCCCCAAGGGATCTTCCTAACCAAAGTATCAAACTTGTGTCTCCTGTATTGGCATTCGGATTCCTTACTGCTGAGCCACCAGGAAAGCTCCCAACATGAAGATTACCAGCTAAAAAAAGAAGTGATAAAAAGGTGTCCAAGCAATATACATGGCAAGAGGGATGAAATTTTAAGATAAACTATGTTAAAAGTAAAACTATATAGTAAAGAGTAGGAAAAAAAATCAGGAATTGCTATCAACTTTATTTTCAAATTTTTCACAGGCTAGCTTTAAATAGAAGCTATAGTTTTAAGTTGATGATTTCTCAGTCAGTTCGGTCGCTCAGTTGTGTCCACCTCTTTGTGACCCCATGGACTATAGAACGCGAGTCTTCCCTATCCATCATCAGCTCCCAGAGCTTGCTCAAACTCATGTCTATCAAGTTGGTGATGACGTTCAACCATCTCATCCTCTGTCATCCCTTTCTCCTCTTTCCTTCAACCTTTCCCAGCATTAGGGTCTTTTCAAATGAGTCAGTTCTTTGCATCGTGTGGCCAAAGTATTGGAGTTTCAGCTTTAGCATCACTCCTTTCAATGAATATTCAGGACTGATCTCCTTTAGGATTAACTGCTTGGATCTCCTTGCAGTCCAAGGGACTCTCAAGAGTCTTCTCCAACACCACAGTTCAAAAGCATCAATTCTTTGGCACTCAGCTTTCTTTACATCCACTCTCACATCCATACATTACTACTGGAAAAACATAGCTTTGACTAGATGGACCTTTGTTGGCAAATTCTACCATGCAGAATAAAGATAGAAAATGTGTTTTAAATACTACCATGCAGAATAAAGATAGAAAATGTGTTTTAAATACTACCATGCAGAATAAAGATAGAAAATGGGTTTTAAACCATGTCCTAATTCAGATCAGTT
The DNA here is from genome assembly GCA_006408695.1 of Aepyceros melampus. Lineage (NCBI taxonomy): Eukaryota > Metazoa > Chordata > Mammalia > Artiodactyla > Bovidae > Aepyceros > Aepyceros melampus. The sequence goes on along the minus strand of SJXQ01000569.1, from coordinate 27,144 downwards.
GGTAGAAACCACATTAGAAGAAAGCCTGGTTCTAATTCTGTGGGTAATGGGGAAAAGTACATGGCTCATAATGAATTCTTCTTTGAATGGAAGGAAAAGCAGATATTGAAGAATAGCAGAATCTTTCATTTAGAAAGAAATGAGAAAATTACTAATGAATTCCCTTTATCCTTTTGGTTTTCATTAATAAGTCCAAACTTTATACTGTGTTATAAACCTTTAACTTTAGCAGAATATATCCATTATGTAGATTACTGAGTGCTTATTATGGCAGAGTGGATATTCCTTCACTCGTTGTTCTGTATCTTCTTGGCATCTGAACACATGCATGATCAGGGTAGCAGTAAAGCTATCATTGAAGTGAAGAGACATAAGTTTCATATCAGAAGCACTAAAATGAACTAAAGAAGACTAAAGTCACTTAATGACATCAGGCTCAGTGACATCATAAAGAAGAAATCTCTTGTTTACCAATTATAACTTCTAAAAGCTGTGTTTTATACCTGGAGTCCTTACTTTCAAAACTAGTTCTAAAAGTCCAAATAGCAGAACCAAATTACATTGCACACCAAATAGATCTGTGCATCTCATTTATTTTTCACAGTTGAAACTCAGTGAGTCTGTCTCTAAGACTAGTATAAATACTCAGGTAAGGAAAACTTAGATTACACAGTAGAAAAATATGCTCCTTTTTCTTGAAGTTTTAATTTTGAATGTATAATATGCATATAGACATGCAGGCATTTGTTCCCTTAGCTGACATGAAAGTCGGATATATTAAACAGTCCAGATTATACACCCTGAAGATAGCTGCTTAAGGTTCTTTATCTTAGTAGTTGTATTTGGTTTATGTTATTTTTCCTTTTTGATCATATGTCATGTGCTTTAATAGATGAAGTAGGTTATAGCAACTTGTATAAATTGTAGTCTCTAGCAACTTGTATAAATTGCTGAGCACATGTGTAGTTAGAGATTCCCAGTTCATAATTAGCAGTCTGCATCACATGCTGAAACATGAGTAAAATCTTCCTCTTGTTTCAAAAGTTCAGATAAGCAGAGAAAAAAAAATGGTGACAGAACTATTCAAAAAACAGAGATCAAAAGGTAACACATTTTATAAGCATCCTCTCAGCTTTGCTTTGATGATGCTAAAACCTTTCCAGAGCTTTTACATGACTGCAGAATGGCAGATGGCATGTTTTGCAGAAAGGGCAGTGGTGATATATATATAAATATAGCCAAACCGCGGACTAGAAAGTATTTCAGTTTATATGTGTTTCTGGAAAATTGCCTGTAACACCATGCCAACCAATTCTATAGCCTACAATAGCACAGAAAGTATTCATTAGATTAACAGATCTTTAAACTTTAGCCTCAACTTAGTCAGCAGTTTCTGTTCACATATTTAGTTTAAGATGTAAATTAAGCCATTGACTTACAGCCTTATCACTAGATTATGCGTTGAAGGAATTTGTAAGAATCAACTTGTCAGAAAATAATTAAATAAGTATTTTTTATAAAGAACCTACTTTTTTCTGTCTCTTTCAGTTCAGTTCAGTCTCTCAGTCGTGTCCGACTCTTTGCAACCCCATGGACTGCAGCATGCCAGGATTCCCTGTCCATCAACAACTCCCAGAGCTTGCTCAAATTCATGTCCATCAAGTTGGTGATGCCATCCAACCATCTCATACTCTGTTGTCTCCTTCTTCTCCAGCCTTCAATCTTTCCCAACATCAGGGTATTTTCCAATGAGTCAGCTCTTCACATCAGGTAGCCAAAGTATTGGAGTTTCAGCTTTAGCATCAGTCCTTCCAATGAACATTCAGGACTGATTTCCTTTAGGATTGACTGGTTGGATCTCCTTGCAGTCCAAGGGATTCTCAAGAGTCTTCTCCAACATCACAGTTCAAAAGCATCAGTTCTTCGACACTTAGCTTTCTTTATGGTCCAACTCTTAACATCCATACGTGACTACTAGAAAAACCATAGCCTTGCCTAGACCTTTGTTGGTAAAGTAATGTCTCTGCTTTTTAATACGTTGTCTAGGTTGGTCATAGCTTTTCTTCCAAGGAACAAGTATCTTTTAATTTCATGGCTGCAGTCACCGTCTGTCTCTTTAACCTTCTTTAAAATGTTAGTCTTAATGTAAATAACTGCTTTTTTGCTGTTTTTCATTTGGGAATTTTCTATATGTATCTCAAAGTATTTATTAATGCTAACTACTTATTTTATCCTTTGTGGCCCTGTGCCATTTGTGGACCAGATTCCTCTCTTTTCTTTCAGTGATTTTTCCTTTCTTTTTTTTTATAGTCCAAGTCTTTGTTTTCTTTACACCCACCACACTGTGAATTCATTGGAGAGGGATTCCAATAGTTCAGGCTCCTTTCCGTTGATTCTCATGAAATTGCTTGCTCGGTGGAGCAGGCTGGTGCTTCAGATGAACCCAAGTCCTTTTGTCTTTGGCTTCCTTCTTTTTCTTATCATTTTTCCTTCACACATTTCAGGATGCTATCTTAGCTCTTACAGTGCTTAATATGCTTGATAGCCACCTTAATTCTGTTGGCAAGAATCTTGTCCTTGTTCATTCACAAAGATGATAACAGTATGCTGGGTAACATTGTAGACTCTCCCGGTTTTGCCATGGTAACATTTGTGGAGCATTCCTTTCGAACAGTACTGCTTCCCAGTTGATACTTGTGGAAAAGAACTTGTCTGCCAATGCAGGAGACACAAGAGATGTGTGTTCAGTCACTGGATCTAGAAGATTCCCTAGAGGAGAGTATGGCAACCCACTCCGTATGCTTACCTGGACAATCCCATGGACAGAGGAGCCTGATGGGCTTCAGTCTATAGGGTCCCAAAGATTCAAGATTTGAGCCATCTGTGTCCTGTCACATTTGTATAATCTGGCATGAACTTTCTCCTTATTCACACTATCTGGGTACATTTGGTGTGCTTCTATTCATCCTTCAAGCCTCAGGGTAGGAGTGATTTCCTCAAGTAAGTCTACCTCAGTCCTGCAAGAAACCTAGACAGTTCTTCCTCTGTTCTTCCATAGCATATTTTACATGTTTATCTCAATACTAACAACATTCACTTGTATGTTTTCAGTTTTGGCATACTCCATTTACTAGAAGTTTCTTCAGAGAAATAGTTCTGTTATTAATTATGTCTACATCACTACAATTTACAAGTTTCCAAGATAGAAAAGTACTTAATAAAATGTTTACTGGCATTTCAAAAGGTCATAAATTCACTCATTTAAAATGAGTGAACCTAGTAGGACTCTCTGGTTTTTAGTTAAATTTGCTAACACTGCCTGCAACAGAGTTTACAAAATAGAGTTTCTGTCCTCAGATACTTTATTGCTGTGAATTAAAAATAAGAAAAATGGGGAATTCCCTGGCAGTCCAGTGGTTAGAGCGCCATGCTCTCACTGCCTAAGGGCTGGATTAAATTCCTGCTTGGGATTCCATAAGCCTTGGGTCAGTGAAAAAAAAAAAAAAATCCTGACCTGCCTCTTGAGAAATCTGTATGCAGGTCAGGAAGCAACAATTAGAACTGGACATGGAACAACAGACTGGTTCCAAATAGGAAAAGGAGTACTTTAAGGCTGTATATTGTCACCCTGCTTATTTAACTTATATGCAGAGTACATCATGAGAAACGCTGGACTGGAAGAAACACAAGCTGGAATCAAGATTGCTGGGAGAAATATCAATAACCTCAGATATAGAAGATCATGGCATCTGGCCCCATCACTTCATGGGAAATAGATGGGGAAACAGTAGAAACAGTGTCAGACTTTGTTTTTTTGGGCTCCAAAATCACTGCAGATGGTGACTGCAGCCATGAAATTAAAAGGCGCTTACTCCTTGGAAGAAAAGTTATGACCAACCTAGATAGTATATTCAAAAGCAGAGACATTACTTTGCCGACTAAGGTCCGTCTAGTCAAGGCTATGGTTTTTCCTGTGGTCATGTATGGATGTGAGAGTTGGACTGTGAAGAAGGCTGAGCGCCGAAGAATTGATGCTTTTGAACTGTGGTGTTGGAGAAGACTCTTGAGAGTCCCTTGGACTGCAAGGAGATCCAACCAGTCCATTCTGAAGGAGATCAACCCTGGGATTTCTTTGGAAGGAATGATGCTAAAACTGAAGCTCCAGTACTTTGGGCACCTTATGCGAAGAGTTGACTCATTGGAAAAGACCCTGATGCTGGGAGGGATTGGGGGCAGGAGGAGAAAGGGACGACCGAGGATGAGATGGCTGGATGGCATCACAGACTCAATGGACGTGAGTCTGAGTGAACTCCGGGAGTTGGTGATGGACAGGGAGGCCTGGCGTACTGTGATTCATGGGGTCGCAAAGAGTCGGACACGACTGCGCGACTGAACTAACTGAACTAACTATATATATACACACACACCAAACTTTACACAAATAAACAATTACAAAGTAACTCAAAGAAAAACAATACAGTGTAACAGGCTCAAGTATTGGTGAAAGAAAGTGAAAGTGAAGCCACTCAGTCATGTCCAACTCTTTGTGACCCAGGGCTGTAGCCTACCAGGCTCCTCTGTCCATGGGATTTTCCAGGCAATAGTACTGGAGTGGATTGCCATTTCCTTCTGCACGGGATCTTCCCAACCCAGGGATCAAATCAGGGTCTCCCACATTGTAGACAGACACTTTACCGTCTGAGCCACCAGGGAAGTATTGGAAAAACTGGACAAAGTTCATATTGCTCAACAAAATTCTTAACTTTGCACAGAAAAGTTAAGATTGCAAGAGCAAAGTGCCTAATGGTCATGTGGAAGTGTGAAAATGAAAGCATTAGTCTTTCAACTCTCAGTTGAGTCTGACTCTTTGGGAACCCATGGACTGTATGTAGCCGACCAGGCACCATGGAATTCTCCAATCAAGATTACTGGAGTAAGTTTCCATTCTTTTCTCCAAGGGATCTTCCCGACCCAGGGATAGAATGTAGGCCTCCTGCCTTGCAAGCAGACTCTACCTTCTCAGCCACCAGGGAAACCCAGAATGTCATATTAATTTCAAAGAATAAACAGAAAAAAGATTAGCCTTGATATTTAATGATTATATACTTGGTAAAATATGACTTCCAACTAACTAAATAATTGTCTTCAATAATTGCTTTTATTAATTTTATAAACATTCTGAGGAATAAAATATCTGATTTATGGCAACTAATTGTGTTATTTGTGTTTATTATCAATTGATCTTCAGTTTGGACTTAGCAGATTATGCTTTTGTTAAACATGTACTACCTGAAATAGTATTTTATTAATATAATCATCTTTATAAGCATTCCATGTACATGTGAAGGACAAATCTCAGATACTCCTGATAATTCAAGACAAATCTTTATATTTGATTAAAGATTTATATATTTCTATGTTTTATGTTTATTTAAATATTTCTATATTTTACCTAATGTGTAAGCATATGTTAAAACATGCTGATATTAATCCATAGTTTACATAAAAATGCAATCTAGATTCTTACCTATTTCATCTTAAATATTCTTTGTTTTTCTGTCATTCATTGATCAATTAATGGCTTTGAAAGTTCTATATTAATGATTATTAACATATTATTTGCTGCATCATTGAGGTTCAATTCAAGGACATTTTTTACTCAGTATGTTGAAATATGATTCTGATGATTATATCAAGACTATAGAATAGTTTTTGTTTAGCTTATCATCAACAAGCTTTTTATTTCTTGCTATTAGTTTAAATCTAAAAAGTTGATACTTTGAAATTACTTTTGTTAAATTGCTGAAGTTATAGATGATAGTGTACAAAGTGCAAAGACACGAAAGGTCCTGTATAATTTTTATTTATTTTCTGAAGCTGCACACATACACACACACAAAGCATACTGGCATTATATTTTGGATAGTTACCAGACTCTGTCAGGGGTCCGTCTGTTGTGTCAGACTGGCATGGCATATATTATTTGGGTACTTTTGAACACACAGGCTTTTTTTTTTTCCAAATCTTTGGAATGGTTGTCAAAATCTAGAGAAAAAAAGATGAAAAAAAGGAAAGAAAGATGACATAATTATTGATATTTTACTAGAAAATGTGTACTTAAAACATCTTTTATTGCTTTGATGTTCCATCATTATGAATAATTGCAATATATTTCTTAAACATAAGATATCCAATTTTTTCATTATAAGGCAGATATCTTTATAATGTTTTACTTCACTGAGGTTTATCTTCTCGTCGAGAGACAAGCTCATAACTTGGATCTGTACAAAGGCAAGTGTGTCCAAGCATCTAGCATTATTTGTGTCAAGATATCTACTCCACACTTCATTTTGATGTTATCCACAATAAGCATTAAAAAGAAGAAAAACAACGTTTAGTAATCAAATGCTGATCCATTCAGGAATGTCCCAGCAAATGTCAGTTATAGACCAGTTAGGAAGTTTAATATGAGAACATATTGAAGACATAGAAAAGACAGAGGGAAATAGTGATAGAGCAAACATATTCATTTCAGCTGGAAATGGAATTTGAAAAGAGCTAAAGGATCCCAAGCCAACCTGATGTTAATTTGGTGAAGTGCCCTCAGGGCTCTTGTCTGCCTTCTTAACTGGCTCTCTACTCTGACTCTTTTAGGATTCAGTCAGTCTTATGAAATAAGACAGTCTTAGATTTCTGTTTCTTTTTTCTCTCAGCCCCTGGTATTAATCAGCCTTTAATTACAATGTAGAAGCATATGAGAGTAGAATAACATCTGCAACAAAACATGTCAAAAAGAAGGAGATTATCTCTGGAATTCTTTTCTTATGTTTATATGATACACATTATTTCAGTTTCTGTCTACTCACAGATATTTTTCTTTACATATTCATATTTACCTCATTTTCTCTGCCTCCATTAGATAGATAAACCTATTCTGTTCAAGGCTTTTCCTTCTAACTGTGTCATTACTTAGAAATCCTCGCTTTATCAATTATCACTTTTTTTTTCCAACTTCTTCCTTTCCAGCTGTTCCTTCTTTTTACTAATATACACACATGTCCAGGACCTTTTGTGAAATTTTGTGATGATATTTTCTATTCCTTTCTCTTTAAAAACAAGCTTCTTCAACAAGTAGTATGTTTTACTATTGTTTTTCCTAATAACATTGCAGTCTCTGTACCTCCATTGCAAGCTTGGCTTCTGTCCTCATCACTCTGCTAAAACTACTCTTGCTAAAGTTGCCAGACAACTTGGAAAACTGCCCATCCCTCTGAGCACCTTTTTACTTTTATTTTATTGATCTCTCTGTGGTATTTTACAAGTGTTCATTATTCCATTCCTTCTGATAATTTCCCTTCCTTTGTCTCCTGTAATATTTCAAAATTTGAGTCAACTTGTTCCAGGTCTTGCTGGTTTATCTTTTTAAAATATATATATATATAGCAAAAGATTCTGAAACTAAGTCAAGACTGAAGGTTCCAGGCCTCCCAGTCCTGCACAGGGAACAGGTCCTCTTCCAACAGCAAAGCGGCGACGGGGTCTCCCCAGAGCCCAGGGATCAATGGGCTCCTGTTTCCCCACAGGCAATGAGGGGCACTGGTGTTGAAATGCAGATGCTATAACCATTTAAGTGGATTTCTGTTCATAGTCTTTCTTCATATACACTCCTCTTACCCAACGAAATTTCAAATGCATATGGCTTCAGATATCTCTGTATTTTGATGATAAAATATCTATCTTTAGAAAAGATTTACTTTTTGTGATTAGACACAAACCTGTACGTATCTTTGTATATTTGTGTGTGTGTATTCATCATCTTCCTCTCTTACCTGACTTTCCTAAGTTAGAAATGGAATCATCCTAACTTCCTATACTTTCCTTCTTCCTAAGTTCAATTGGTCACTACCTCTTGGATATTTTGTAACACATATACTTTTCATCTTCTGTATAGTTCACAAAAAATCTGGTAGACTCTGCCTATATTCTAAATATTAAGGTACTAAGTAGGTGTTCTCTTTGCCTTTTTTACTGCTCTTATCTGAATTCAGGTCCCCATAATCTTCCATACTAGGCTATTGGAATATTATCTTGATATACTCCATAATCTTTTAAAATTTTTGTGCATTTTCTGACTGTTATTGCCTATTTATAACATAGAGAGCAAAGCTGTATAGGCATCTATCCCCTAAAAACTTGAAAATCAAAAGAGAGAGAACCAGGGTTCCATCTAAGTTTGTCACCTGTAATGTCACTGCAAATCAAATATTTCATCTGAGTGTATTAGGATTCTAGAGAGAAACAGAATCAATAAAAGATACAGGGGTGGGGAGGGAGGAAGAGAGGGAGAAAGAGAGAAGGAGGGGGGAATATGAATCAGAATGAGTGAAAGACATAAGAAAGATTTATTTTTAGGAACTGGTCCGTGTGATTGTGGAGACTGCTGAGTCCTTCCACAATCTGCAGGGTAGGCTGGCTGACTCGTGACCCAGGGAAAGGTTGATATTGAGCTTGAGTCCAACCTCAGTCTGGAGGCAGAATTTTCCCATCTTCTGGGGACCTCGGTCTTTTTCTCTTAAGGCCTTCAACTTACTAGGTGAAACCCAAACACATTATAGAAGTAATCTGCTTTACTCAGTCTGCTGATCTGAATGCTAATCTCTTCTAAAAAGTACTTTCACAGCAACAACCTGACTAGTGTTTGACAAAATATCTGGGTGCTGTTGCCTAGCCAAGTTGATACTTAAATTTAACCTTCACATCATCTTATAGTAAATACCTAGTCAATACAATTTTTTTTTGGGTAAATTTCTGTATTTTTCCATTGATAGATAGATAGATAGATAGATATTTTATATGATTAACAATGTTGTGTTCATTTTGGGTGTACAGCAAAGTGATTCAGTTATGCATATACATGTACATATTTTTTTCATGTTCTCTTCCATTTAAGTTGTTAAATGATATTAAGCAGAGCTCCCTGTGCTATACAGTAGGTCCTCATTGTCAATTGATTTTAAATATAGCAGTGTGTGCATGTCAATCCCAAACTTCGTAACTATCCCGCCCACACACCCTTCCTCCTGGTAAGCGTGAGTCCATTCTCTAAGACTGTGAGCCTGTTTCTACCTTGTAAATAATTTCATTTGTATTACATTTTTAGATTCCACACATAAGGAATATCATATGATATTTCTCTTTCTCTTTATGATTTACTTTACTCAGTATGACAATTTCTATGTCCATCCATGTTGCTGCAAATAGTCATATTTCATTTTTAATGGCTGAGTAATATTCCACAGTATATATAAACCACATCTTTATTCATTCATCTGTCAATGAATATTTAGGTTTCTTCCATGTCTTGGCTGTTGTGAACAGTGCTGCAATGAACATTGGGATGCATGTACTTTTTTCAAGTTAGTTTTATTTTCTGGATAGATATATATATATAATCCCAGGAGGATTATATGGTTGCTCTATTTTTAGTTTTTTAAGGAACTTCCATATTGTTCTTCACATCTTAAGATATTTAATAATATCTTACATATTTTAAGACTGGTTTTATGTATAGTTACAATACAGTGTTTTACCATAATGCTGCCCTTTGTAACAGTAGAAATTAGGATTCTAAATACAAAGAATTTGTTGTAGCTTCAATTAGTGCTGAATATATAACAAGTAGTTTGTTTGTTTGTTTGTTTTTCCTTCAAATTATGCTTCATAAACCTAAAATAATTCTTCTTTTGTGTTCTGGTAATACAATGCAAAGGAGGGGTATATTAACAAAAGAGAAATGATAGGTATGGTCATGGTACACTCTTTGACAAAGAGTTGGAATTATTATTTGTTTCAGACAATGATGATACTATCTGTCAACGCAAGAAGAAAAAAGAATATTAGAAATCTAACTATCATAGAATAACATCAACATACGCTAATAAAATAATGCAGTTTCTAATGGCTCACTGACAAGTGAAAAATGACCAGAACTGTTTGTAATACATTTGTTTTTCAGCAGAGTGATGTTATTTTACATGTTAAAGAAAAGAAAAGAAAATGTTATACTTTTTGATATCCAAATATCTCAACCACAATTTTGGATTTCCTAAAAGATAATTACTTTATAAGGTTTAAAGTAAAAGAAACTAAAGAAAACTTATTTTAATTCTTAGTATACATATATTTTTAAGGGCTTGGATATGAAATATTTGTCTTTTACCCTTAGTTGATTATATATAGGTTAGGTTAGGTTTAGTCACTCAGTCATGTCCAACTCTTGTGACTCTTTAAACTACAGGCTTCTCTGTCCGTGGGATTCTCCAAGGCAAAAATATTGGAGTGGTTTGCCATTTTCTTCTCCATGATTATATATAACCAGTAAATTAAAATATAATGCATGGCCATTTAAGTTCTGTTAATATAAAGTTCAGTTCAATTCAGTTCGGTAGCTCAGTCGTGTCCAACTCTTTGCAACCCCATGAATCGCAGCACACCAGGCCTCCCTGTCCATCACCAACTCCCGGAGTTCACTCAGACTCATGTCCATTGAGTCCGTGATGCCATCCAGCCATCTCATCCTCGGTCGTCCCCTTCTCTTCTTGCCCCTAATCCTTCCCAGCATCAGAGTCTTTTCCAATGAGTCAACTCTTCACATGAGGTGGCCAAAGTACTGGAGCTTCAGCTTTAGCATCACTCCACTCCAGTATTCTGGCCTAGAGAATTCATGGATTTGGAGGCCACTAGGCTATAGTCCATGGGGTTGAAAAGAGTTGGATACAACTGACCAACTTTGACTTTTCACAACCAGTCAACAAACTTCTGAAATCTCCTTCAGAATGGACTGGTTGGATCTCCTTGCAGTCCAAGGGACTCTCAAGAGTCTTCTCCAACACCACAGTTCAAAAGCATCAATTCTTTGGTGGTCAGCTTTCTTCACAGTCCAACTCTCACATCCATACATGACCACAGGAAAAACCATAACCTTGACTAGACGGACCTTAGTCGGCAAAGTAATGTCTCTGCTTTTCAATATGCTATCTAGGTTGATCATAACTTTTCTTGCAAGGAGTAAGTGTCTTTTAATTTCATGGCTGCAGTCACCATCTGCAGTGATTTTGGAGCCCAAAAAAAATAAAGTCTGACACTGTTTCTACTGTTTCCCCATCTATTTTCCATGAAGTGATGGGACCAGATGCCATGATCTTTGTTTTCTGAATGTTGAGCTTTAAGCCAACTTTTTCACTCTCCTCTCTCACTTTCAACAGGAGGATTTTAGCTCCTCTTCACTTTCTGCCATAAGGGTGGTGTCATCTGCATATCTGAGGTTATTGATATTTCTCCCGGCAATCTTGATTCCAGCTTGTGTTTCTTCCAGTCCAGCGTTTCTCATGATGTACTCTGCATATAAGTTAAATAAGCAGGATGACTCCTTTTCCTATTTGGAACCAGTCTGTTGTTCCATGTCCAGTTCTAACTGTTGCTTCCTGACCTGCATACACATTTCTCAAGAGGCAGGTCAGGTGGTCTGGTTTTCCCATCTCTTTCAGAATTGTCCACAGTTTATTGTGATCCACACAGTCAAAGGCTTTGGCATAGTCAATAAAGCAGAAATCGATGTTTTTCTGGAACTCTCTTGCTTTTTCGATGATCCAGCGGATGTTGGCAGTTTGATCTCTGGTTCTTCTGCCTTTTCTAAAACCAGCTTGAACATCAGGGAGTTCATGGTTCACATATTGCTGAAGTCTGGTTTGGAGAATTTTGAACATTACTAGCATGTGAGATGAGTGCAATTGTGCGGTAGTTTGAGTATTCTTTAGCATTGCCTTTCTTTGGAATTGGAATGAAAACTGACCTTTTCCAGTCCTGTGGCCACTGCTGAGTTTTCCAAATTTGCTGGCATATTGAGTGCAGCANAGTCTGGTTTGGAGAATTTTGAACATTACTAGCATGTGAGATGAGTGCAATTGTGCGGTAGTTTGAGTATTCTTTAGCATTGCCTTTCTTTGGAATTGGGATGAAAACTGACCTTTTCCAGTCCTGTGGCCACTGCTGAGTTTTCCAAATTTGCTGGCAAATTGAGTGCAGCATTTTCACAGCATCATCTTTCAGGATTTGAAACAGCTCAACTGGAATTCCATCACCCCCAGTAGCTTTGTTCGTAGTGATGCTTTCTAAGGCCCACTTGACTTCACATTCCAAGATGTCTGGCTCTAGATTAATGATCACATCATCATGATTATCTGGGTCATGAAGATCTTTTTTGTACAGTTCTACTTATTATAAATAATAGTGCTGTATAATAATTATGATTGTCTTGAAATAAATTTTATAATGTTTAGTAAAATGTTTTAAAATTCTTCTTTCCACAATCAATATAAGCAATTTTATAAATTGAGTACATTTAAAAAATTCAATATGGAAAACATAATTACAGTATGTCTAAAGAATAAATTGGGGAAATAAGATAAAAATTTGAAAAAAATTCATGCTGAATATTAAGGAAAAGAAAAGCAATCCTTTATAAAAGGGAGAAATATGGACTATTCTGTGTTCCAGTGGTTAGGAATTCCTCTTCCAGTGCAGGGGACATGGGTTCAATCGCTGGTTGAGAAACTAATATCCCATATGCCATGGGGTAAATAAGTACGAGTTACCACTAGAGAGCCCATGCCACAGCTAGAGAAGCCCACACGCCACAACTGAGACCTAATGCAGCCAAAAATAAATAAATATATTTTTTTAAGTGAGAAATGGATAAATAGGGTAATTTTTGCTATGTAAATGTAGACAGATTTCCCTGGTGGCTCAGAGAGTAAAAAACCCACCTTCAGTATGGGAGACTTGAGTTCAATCCCTGGGTTGGGAAGATCCCCTAGAAAAGGGAATGGCTACCCACTCCAATATTCTGGCCTAGAGAATTCATGGATTTGGAGGCCGCTAGGCTACAGTCCATGGGGTTGAAAAGAGTTGGATACAACTGACCAACTTTGACTTTTCACAACCAGTCAACAAACTTCTGAAAGGTCCCTCAGCCACACTCATAAATAAATCAATAAAATTTAAAGTGAGAATTTATTTTTTTTACCTAAAAACTAATCCAGACAAAAATGTTAATAATGCTTCTCATATAAGGTGACATACTTTCAGGAGTATCATTTTACAATGTTAAAATTAGAAATGCTACATCCTTTGATAAATGTCCATTGTTTGTAGTATAGCAGCTTAGAAATAAGAAAACACTCATCAATATGTATTTATAATCTTTATATAGATTATTACTTACATCAGGCTCTGTATGCTTTTGAAATATTCATTCATTTAACACTCATAACAACATCATGAAGTACTTGCTGTTCAGTTCAGTTCAGTCACTCAGTCATGTCCAACTCTTGCAACCCCATGAATTACAGCACACCAGGCCTCCCTGTCCATCACCAACTCCTGGAGTTCACTGAAACTCATGTCCCTCAAGTTGGTGATGCCATCCAGCCATCTCATCCTCTGTCATCCCCTTCTCCTCCTGCCCCCATTTTACATCATGGTCATTGAACTATTGACTGTGGTAATGACTTACAGAATACAGTCTTTACATTCAAACCCCAGAAATCTGACTCTAGAGGCTGTGTGCTAAACTACTACAATGCTGCTTCTCTAAAGAGGTGGTCAATAATGACTAATCCATTTAAGAGTGTTATAATATTAGGTAGACATGAGATAGATCTGAATATGTTGATAAACAGTTCTGAAACTCATTACCATATGTAAAAGCAAGGTACAGGTATGTAGGTATAATATGAACAAGATGGTTAGTGTTAAATTGGAGAGAGGGAAAGAGAGATGTAAGTGGCCAGGAGAGTGGAGAGAGGAAAGAAAGAAGGAGCACTCACCAGTTCTAGTTTAGAACTTTACTATTCTCCTTATGGCAGAAAAAGTGAAGAGGAACTAAAAAGCCTTTTGATGAAAATGAAAGAGGAGAGTGAAAAAGTTGGCTTAAAACTCAACATTCAGAAAATGAAGATCATGGCATCTGGTTCCATCACTTCATGGCAAATAGATAGGGAAACAGTGGAAACAGTCTCAGACTTTATTTTGGGGGGCTTACAAATCACTGCAGATGGTGATTGCAGCCATGAAACTAAAAGATGCTTACTCCTTGAAAGGAATGTTATGACCAACCTAGATAGCGTATTCAAAGCAGAGACATTACTTTGCCAACAAAGGTCTGTCTAGTCAAGGCGTGGTTTTTCCAGCGGTCATGTATGGATGTGAGAGTAGGACTGTGAAGAAAGCTGAGTGCTGAAGAATTGATGCTTTTGAACTGTGGTGTTGGAGAAGACTTGAGAGTCCCTTGGACTGCAAGGAGATCAACCAGTCTATTCTAAAGGAGATCAGTCCTGGTATTTCTTTGGAAGGAATGATGCTAAAGCTGAAACTCCAGTACTTTGGCCACCTCATGTGAAGAGTTGACTCAGTGGAAAAGACTCTGATGCTGGGAGGGATTGAGGCAGAAGGAGAAGGGGATGACAGAGGATGAGATGGCTGGATGGCATCACCGACTTGATGGACATGAGTCTGAGTGAACTCTGGGAGTTGGTGATAGACAGGGAGGCCTGGCGTGCTGCAATTCACGGGGTCGCGAAGAGTCGGACACGACTAAGCGATTAAACTGAACTGAACTGAGTCTTGGGCAATTCATTTGTGTTACTTGGGCCTTAGTTTTCTCATACATCAGTTGGAGATAACAATAGAACCAATCACTTGGGGTTCTTATAGGACTGAATTACATGCTGCTGCTGCTGCTGCTAAGTCGCTGCAGTCGTGTCCAACTCTTTGCGACCCCATAGACGACAGCCCACCAGGCTCCCCCGTCCCTGGGATTCTCCAGGCAAGAACACTGGAGTGGGTTGCCATTTCCTTCTCCACAATGTGTGTCAAATACTTTGGGCAGCACAGACAATTGTTAACATTTTTTGTTTGTTTTCAATAGCACAGGGATTATCCTGCTGTGAATTTCGTTTTTTTTTTTTTTTTGCTCTCTCATTAAAAGAAATCTACTTTTTAACTTATTTTTAACCAAAGATTAAATATTGACTTTCTTATTCAAGAAAAATGACAATATATCACAATATTGATCTATGCTAGAATTATGTATATAGTGTTATTCTATTTAGCTGGTGTTAGTAGTTTTATTGTAAATTAGAGTTTTTAAAGTGTGGGGTTTAGTCCTGGTAGTGTAATTAAAACTGTATTAAGATCAGTTAATACAGCATCATACTCGTAAGAGAAGTTCAGATAGCTTATCCCAGAGTGGATAGACTGAATCTGGATTCTTCCAACAATTGTCAAGTCCTGAATATAATTATCCTTTTCACATGGGGCACTCTTCTTCAGTGGTTCCCACCGATTCCAATTGTTTGCTGTCACTGATCTTAATAGGCAAATCTTATCCATCATTATAAACCAGGCCTCTTCATTAAGCCACCAATATCAAGCCTGTTGTGAAATATGGCATTTATAAAAATTGAACAAGGATTTAATCAGATGATTTTTTTAAAAACTTCTTTATGCTACTTTTTGTGTGTGTGTGCTTAGTTGTTTGATCATATACATCTCTCTGTGACCCTGTGGACTGCAACCTTCAAGGCTCCTCTGTCCATAGGATTTTCCAGGCAAAAATACTGGAATGGGTTGCTATTTCCTCCTGCAGGGGATCTTCCTAACACAGGGATCAATCCTCAGTCTCCTGCATTGCAGGTGGATCTTTTACTGCTGCTGCTGCTGCTGCTGCTGCTAAGTCGCTTCAGTCGTGTCCAACTTTGTGCAATCCCATAGACGGCAGCCCACCAGGCTCCTCTGTCCCTGGGATTCTCCGGGCAAGAACACTGGAGTGGGTTGCCATTTCCTTCTCCAATGCATGAAAGTGAAAAGTGAAAGTGAAGTCGCTCAGTCGTGTCCGACCCTCAGCGACCCCATGGACTGCAGCCTTCCAGGTCCTCCATCCATGGGATTTTCCAGGCAAGAGTACTGGAGTGGGTTGCCATTGCCTTCTCCAGGATTCTTTACTACTGAGAGCCACAAATGATACAGACTTCAGCTGATGTACATCCCAGTTATAAAGAAAAGAATTGTTTATAGGACTTAAGTGGAAGAAGATTTAGGTGAATTATTCTAGAATAAAAAATTCAAAAATATATCACACAAGGCTTTAATTTAGTTAATCATTTATTATGAAACTAATTTGAATTTTGGAGTGTTGCCAACTATCTGATTTTAATTGAGCAATTGTTTTTATCTGAAATATAAACCTCTTAATGTGAATTATGTGCATACCCCCACTTTCCATCTTGAAAATATTTCCCACTATTATCTTTACTTTGCTTTCAAAATAGGCATACAAACCATGTATATAAGGCATTTGGAAAAGGTAAGAAGAAAATTGTTTCTTTATAGTTGAAATTGTATTCTGTGTTTTATCTTTTGTTAGATAATGTTAGCAAATATGCAGATCAGCTTTGGTCATATTTATTTGTTCCTGTTCCCCTCAAATCAGTGCAACATGCAAATGCTCTGCTAACTATTTTGAGAACTTTATTAGTATAAAATGATCAGGAAAGCAAAAGGACATAATTTAGTTCTTGGTAAAAATGTGAAGGTATTTTTTTTTTATATCAAGAGGAAGTTTTCATCAAGCGTACTTAAAAATATTCTGCAGAAGTTATCAGAAAACATACTCAAGAATCCAACTATGGGGAAAAAAAAAAAAAACTAGGAAACTAATTCTGCTGAAATATTCGAATTTCGGGAACTTCCTCCAAGAATAGTTGTGGCACCAACCATTTAGCCTGAACCACAAAGCTCTGATATATGTTGATGGGAATGATTGTCCTCTTTATTTCAAGTTAATCAGTGAGCAACACAATTCACTTAGTCAGCACTATGGGTTGACATGCCAATGATGGAGTATAGTTCTCTATGCAAATACTCGTCTATTACTCAATCATAGTTTGTAGAAGGTGACAGTAAAGATCGATGGGCATCCATTGTGCACCTTTTTCGTTTAATAGCAGGCTTGGTGCTAAGGACAGATCCTGCTATTTATATAAGTTCAATTTACAACTTTCTTTTCTCTTTTTCTTGTATCTCTTTACTTTTCTTCACCCCAGCCATAAAAGAAACTCATGAACAGGGTCAAAAAGAGCCAGTAGAGTATGTTGATTATTTTAAATAAAATTGTTATTCATCCTTACAGCATAAAACCTTTAGAAACATATGAATGATTTGTTATTAATTTCATATTAAGCACAATGCTAGCTTTTTACATTCCTTTAATTTGCTAGCAAATATTATGAGGTAGGTGAGGGGAAAAAGAGCCTGAGGTGAAGAATCATATTTCTAAGTTCAGTCTCTTCTATGGCACTTATTTGCTCTTTCAGTAAGGAATTTAGCTCCTCTGCCTCCCAGATTTTTCTTCTGCTACAAATGTCATAATAGGACCTTGATCTCTAACTGTCTAAAAAGGAAAATTATATATATATAACTTTTCATAATTCAAAAAACATACTCATAACATGTAATAATTCATTTTATTATTGTCCATATTCTACAGTTAAGGAAATGGAACTTCAGAGATGTCAGGCAATTTGCCAAAGTAATAAAGCAAATAATTTAGACTGGATTTCAAGCTAGTGTGTTTTTTCACAAAGTCTACATATTTTCTCTCCAGAATTTTCTTGATAATTTCTTTAGAAAGAGGTAATAAAGACAAAAGTATTATTACTGAGATAAAGGTAATAAATTATATAGAATTCCAAGGAAATATGCTTTTGTCTCCTTATTTTTTATCATTTCATTCACAAAAGTCTGAACTTTCTAGACACTATTTGTTAAAAATATGATGAGGTGCAGCAGGTTTTTCCCCAGGGGTTTCCATCATTACACATCCTTTTAGAGAGATCTGTATCTCTGTATTACATGTTTGCTCCCAGCTAAAAAAATGGCCTACAAATTTTCAGCTCAATTTTTATTTAATTTTCTTTTATAACATTTTTTTCCTTGAATGAAAACATTTATTGTAGTTAATATGTAGAAAATTCTATATTGTAGTCTTTTCCCCATTTATAATTACCATCTCCTTCAGGTACTGCTGGTGTTGCAGGATATTTTTCTAGAATTGTATTTCTTTTAGTGATACCTTTAAGGAAATCTTACTGTAAAGTAATAATGTACATGTATGAGCACTTAGTTGGAACTCTTCTAAAATGAAATCGTGTTTCTTCATTTGCTGTCTGTGTTGTGCCACCTTGGGGCTTAACATTTGGACTGTAGCATAAGAAACAGACATTAACAATCATTTGCAAAAAAAAAAAAATCATAATTTAGGCAAGCTGGCTTGACAGTAGCTGATGTGGAAGAATAGCGGGAATATTTCCACCCTGGAAATTGGTAAACGCTATAAATCAGACTTATCTTTCAGAGAATCAAATGTGAAAACACTTGCTAGCACACATATTTCTATAAATAAACCAAATTTGTGCTTGCTCAGGGCAGCATGGGAAAAGTGAAAGTCACTCAGTCTTGTCTGACTCTTTGTGACCCCATGGACTGTACAGTCCGTGGAATTTTCTAGGCCAGAATGCTGGAGTGGGTAGGCTTTCCCTTTGCCAGGGGAATACTCCCAACCCAGAGACTGAGCCCACGTCTCCCTCATTGGGAAGGAGTCAACAATTTCTTTAATGATCCTTTAACAGCAATGGTACCCACTCCTCCCTATAAAACTGAGCTGTCTATGCATGTTCCGTTCCTCAACATGCTAATGGACAGGCAGTGAAAGAATATATTGCTATTCCTTGAGAGCATTATAGTAATTAATCTAGGCAAAAATGCAGTTTTTTGAAAAGAATGCTAGCAATAATGCCATTAAAAAGAATTTGGAGGAGTACCCTTCAGAGCATGTGGGATATTGGTATCCTTCACCAGTTTCTGATCAGATTCACTTGTCATTTCACTAGAAGTTGTAAAATATGCATATAGATTTTGTTTACTTAACAAAACAATATTTTGAAATAAATAAATATGTTGGCTTAAACATCTTATTCAAATGACTTTTCTAAATGTACTTTTAAATATCAATGGCATTTAAAATGTCAATATTTTTAATAGAATGAACAATAAATACATGAGGTTGTTAAACATATAAATAAATACATAAATTTATATCTCCTCCAAAGCTTTATCTCATTAACATTNTCTCCTACTATACTATTATTTCCTAATCTAATCTTATATTTCTAAAAGTGTTTTTCTCGCCGACTCCGTCTCCACCTTCAAATCACCCTGGATCCACCAGGGCTGGACCCCGGCAAAAACTGCCTTTATTTTTCCTTTGGTTGCCTTGGGCAAAAAATAAGTTCATTTAGGAAAGATAAAATAATGCTAGCTAAGACATTTCTCGGATTTTTTTTAACCTGTTAGTTTTTTTTTTGTTTGTTTGTTTGTCAATTCACAGTAATATCTAAAGAAACAACTAGCTTTGGAGCATAAATTAATCTTTAATTTTCAGGCTTTACATAAGGGGTTTGCCCATATTATCTATTTTGGTGTATTCAACTAGGGATAGAGTACAAGAATTCATACTGTCACTGCACTTTCCATGTATTTTGTAACTAATGCTCATTGCTACAAACATGAGTAAATACATGTGATCTCTTCTTTTTTATCTGAAAGTACTAGTTATGTATTTATCCCTTTCCTTTCTACTATTCATCTCATACAGAAATCATAACCACTTTGTTTTCTACCTACTTTATCCTTTTTTATTGGTTGTTGTTTAAATTCCCTGCTTTCTCTCTCATCAGGGAAATCTCTCATCTCATTTAAATTCCCTTTCTTTCTTTCTTTCTTTAGGATGAATTTCTTCATCCTAAAATTATGAATCACTCTATGGAATTTCATGAACTATATTTAGTTAGGAATCTGTCATAAATTTATAAGATACAATTTAATTTAAGTAGAATATTCCTCACAGCAAGTAGACCTAATGTCCATTAGTTTTCAGAAGTGTATTTATTGTAGTGATATATTTGGTAGCAGGTTCCAGGAAAATTAGCTAAAGCCCAGATAAAGATGTTTATCCAATAGTTTTATTTTTTTCTTTCTCTACAGTTAGATGGTACATAGGCTACAGTTTAGGCTGCAAACTGTTGGAAATGCCAAATTGCTTTGGGTATGGTAAAAGGTTCAATTACAGCACCCAGCATTTCTTGGATAAAAGTTTAGTTTAGATCAGTACATATGTGTATAAATGTGTATAATTGTGTGTAAAATCAGTACGTATGTGTATATATATATATCTATATCTATAAAGATATTAAGCATGGTAAAGGAAACTGGAAATCTTATGTCTTAGTATTTTATATTGTTATTTCCAGAATGTATCAGCATAAATAAACAAAGGTGGTATTTCATTTGTCAGAATAAACAGCTGGTTTTAAAAAGCTATAGGTGAGGAAACTGAGTCATGGAGATGTTAAAAGTAATTTGCTTAAGTGACACAGGGCCAAGGGGCAAGTTGTGATTGGAAATCCAAATGTATATTCTTTCTTGTGTGCAATGTATCATTTAACAAATACTAAGTACTGACTCAAATTTGTATAAGTGTAAAAGTAATACTTAATATACTCTACCCTTGACTAATTTTAAAGAAAAATTATATATAGTTATTGGCTGAAGAAAACAAAATTTGAAAGTATACAGTTCAAACTATATGTACAGTTTGACATCTGAATCTTGAACAAAAGTTCTGTTTGCAATTACTTCTGACATCAAGATTTCATATGTATTAAATAATATTTTTTAATTTAGTAATTTTCTAAATTTGATCTCTAGGTCTAATGTTTAAAAGTCAACATTTTAATGTCATTCAGTGAGGAACACTGAGAAACAATTAAGGAATAAATACTTTCTTAGGACTCAGAATATTTGATTTTGTGAGTTCATTCTGGATGAGCGTACTCAGTTATAAAGCTTAATGTATGGTTATAATTTTATATGCAGCTTTTGATCATTCTGTTTTCCAGAACTTACATATAGGAACAGCAAAACATTATCAGAAACGTTTAAAGTAAATTTAGTTATAAATTTTCTTTTTTTCAGTACTATCTAAAACATAATGAAGATGGAAGGATGACACGTGATCAATTCTAATAAGTATTTTTGCTGTTGCTTCTTATATATATGAAAAAAACTGCTTACATCAAATAAACCAGGGCAAAGATAACTTGTCATAACTATTGCCAAACAAATGTTAAAAAAGAAATTATTGAAATCAGGGATATTTTTTCTCAGTGCTGGCAGCTGAATGGCACACAAAATAAGGTGCACATTATGGTGTCAGCCAGAGAACTGGGAACAATCTTCATTGGAAAGTTGTCCTAAATGCTTAGAAGAAGCAGAATTTAAAGGCTTCAAAGAGTTTGAGAGCATATGTAAAGCTTTGTGAGTTTTTAGATATTGTGTGTGTGCATGCACGCGCCAGCAGTAAACTGGTGGCTGTGTTTTGATAAATGTTGCATGATTAGTAGAATTACTGGTAAGTGGATGACAGGATATATTTTGCTTGACACAAAGATTTTATTTAGCACATGCCGTGTTGAGCTAAAAACAACATAGCTGAATGATTCTTTGAAAGATTTTCTTTGCAGTTATTTACATTCTGTTTCTTGTTGAATTTGGGCAAGTTATCGAAGCATAACACCAACTGATGTATCATTCAGTTTTCAACTTGAAGTGTTAACTAAAGGCACTTCAAACTTTATTTCCCTTGGTAAGCCATCCAGAACTGCCAACTTTAAAAAACTTTCAATTCTGAATGAAAGCCAGAAGTTGATAGATATATTTTAGAAAACTCTAACACTAGTGTTCTTGGGTAAATTTTTTATTTCTATCATATGTAGATCACAATTAAGTACAGGT
Organism: Aepyceros melampus; assembly: GCA_006408695.1. Classification (NCBI taxonomy): domain Eukaryota; kingdom Metazoa; phylum Chordata; class Mammalia; order Artiodactyla; family Bovidae; genus Aepyceros; species Aepyceros melampus. The sequence goes on along the minus strand of SJXQ01000569.1, from coordinate 5,175 downwards.
CTATCACACATTTAGTTCAACACATTTCTGAAAGAATTAATAACTGAACTGCACTAAAATATTCTGTATAAATAACATAAACCAAAACAATTTTAATTGGTAAAATCATCATCAATCATAAGAGGACATAGGTTAATTTGGGTTACTTGAGTTAATATTAGCTGTATAAAATAATGGTAAAAGTAGTCAAAAAGTACCAACTTCCAGTTATAAAGTAATACTAGAGATATAATGTACAATGTGCTTAATACAATCAATACTACTGTATGTTATATATAAAAGAGTGATGCTAAATGTTCTCATCACAAAGCAAAATATATTTTTCTTTAATTTTGTGTCTATATGAAGTTATATATGTCAATTAAACTTATTATGGTAATCATTTATTGATGTATGTAACTCAAATCATTATACTGGATTCCTTAAATTTACACAGCAGTATATATCAGTAATACCTCAATAAAACTGGAAGACCTAAATTTTAAAACCTTTTATATTAAATAAGAGCTTTTAAATTATTTAGATGAAATAAGATTTAATATGTAACTTACCAAATATAAATGAATTTCCTTAAAATAGCATCCAAAGTTATTTTTAAAAACTCAATTTGAATCAAAGTAGCACAACTAAGACGTGTTTTAAATTTTAAAACCTTTTATATTAAATAAGAGCTTTTAAATTATTTAGATGAAATAAGATTTAATATGTAACTTACCAAATATAAATGAATTTCCTTAAAATAGCATCCAAAGTTATTTTTAAAAACTCAATTTGAATCAAAGTAGCACAACTAAGACGTGTTTATAGTAGAAAGGAATAAATTTATAATATTATCTTTAGCAGTATCATATATACAAGCCTGCTGCTGCTGCTGCTGCTGCTAAGTCTAATAAGTCGTGTCTGACTCTGTGCAACCCCATAGACGGCAGCCCACCAGGCTCCTCTGTCCCTGGGATTCTCCAGGCAAGAACACTGGAGTGTGTTGCCATTTCCTTCTCCAATGCATGAAAGTGAAAAGTGAAAGTGAAGTCGCTCAGTTGTGTCCGACTCTTCGCGACCCCATGGACTGCAGCCTACCAGGCTCCTCTGCCCATGGCATTTTCCAGGCAAGAGTTATTGGAGTCGGGGTGCCATCACCTTCTCCGATATACAAGCCTGCTACTGTTGCTGCTGCTAAATCACTTTAGTCATGTTCCGACTCTGTGTGACCCCATAGACTGCAGCCCCCCAGGTCCCCCTTCCCTGAGATTTTCCAGGCAAGAACACTGGAGTGGGTTGTCATTTCCTTCTCCAAAGCATGAAAGTGAAAAGTGAAGTGAAGTCACTCAGTCGTGTCTGGTGTCTGACTCTTTGCAACCCCATGGACTGCAGCCTACCAGGCTCCTCTGCCCATGGGATTTTCCAGGCAAGAATACTGGAGTGGGTTGCCACTGCCTTCTCCATATACAAGCTTAGCTAATACAAAATCAGGGAAAGATTAGCATTACAAAGGTTTTACCTGGCAAGACTTTACAAAGAGAATTGGAAAACTCTCCATTCACTTTTTTTGGAAAGTTTTTATTTTATTTTGAATCTGCTAAGTACCGGCTATTGTTTGGACCCTGGGAAATAAAATTAATTATCATGGAAAGATACTGTCAAGACAGAGCTGAGCTGGAGAGAGTTGGAAGAGCTGATTAAGCAACAAGTCAAAATGGAAAGAACAGTCAAGCTCTTAATCACTGTGGTAGTATAAAAGGCTTAACTGGAAAAAGCTCCTCCTCCATCATTTCATTTTCCTCCATGAAATAGTGCAAGGCTATTGCTAAAGATCTGGGCACAGCTGGAGAATATTGCCCTGATGAAGTAACCCTGGGGAGGGGGAAGAAAAAGCCTCCTCTCATTTTATGGATTTCAGATCAGAGAGCAAGAGGGAGAGAAGGGCTCAGCAGGGAAACTTACTGAGTGCTGAGTTAGAGTGGAAAATAGTGTCTTTTAGATTCCCCACCTTACCCAAATGAGAAGGTATCAGAAAAGACGCCTGAGAAAGACTTTGGCCAAGTGCCTTCGATAAGAATTCCAAATAGAGGCAAATGGGCTTGTAATACAGATACATATGAAAAGATTGTGGGCCAGGAGGACCTTAGTTCTTGACTGCAACTGACTTCTTAGAGTTCATTTCACTGGTTGTTTACAAAACCTGATGTGAGAAGGCAATTTTTCCCCATAAGACTTGCCAGGTAAAACCTTTGTAATTGCCCACAGTGGAGCCTGAAAAAAATCATACATAGGCGTTTGACCTGGAGCCAACTCCTTCTTAGTCACAAGAATCTAAAAATAATTTCTGAGATAAAAATAAGAAATAAATTAATTCCTCATATTGATTTCACTTATTTTAAAAAATACTAAATGACATTTTATCAAGACACATTGTCACAGATAAATGTACTTTTGGAGTTAAAGAAAAATGAATGTGAAGTAGTATAACTTAGAAATATTTTATAAATATCTATAAGTTGAGCTTAAAAAGAGATTATATAAAACTACATTTCAATGTCAATGTATTAATGAAATCAAGAGACTATGACTGACTTTAAATTATTCAACCAAAAAATATTGTTTCCTTCAATGAAATTTCAGAGTCAAAAATAACATGTAAGAATTAAACTAAATTCTACTTAGTGTTCAGGAGTTTCAGTTATTGCTATCTGATACATTTAATAAATAAAAATGGATATAGAAGTGCCTAATACTTTGATAATTGTAAATATCATAAAAAATCAGTAAAGTTTGGTTCAGTTCAGTCACTCAGTTGTGTCTGACTCTTTGAGACCCCATGGAATGCAGCACACCAGGCTTACCTGTCCTTCACCAAAACCCAGAGCTTGCTCAAACTCATGTCACGAGTCAGTGATGCCATCCAACCATCTCATCCATCCTCTGTCGTCCCTTTCTCCTCCTGCTTTCAATCTTTCCCAGAAACAGGGTCTTTTCCAATGAGTCATTTGGCCATGCATCAGGTGGCCAAAGAATTGGAATTTCACCTTCAGCATCAGTACTTCCAGTGAATATTCAGGGCTGATTTCCTTTAGGGTTGACTAGTTTTATCCTCTTGCAGTCCAAGGGACTCTCAAGAGTCTCCTCCAATACCGCAGTTCAAAAGCATCAATTCTTAGGCGCTTAGCTTTCTTTATAGTCCAACTTTCCCATCCATACATGACTACAGGAAAAACCATAGCTTTGACTAGAACTTTGTTGGCCAAGTAATGACTTAGCTTTTTAATATGCTGTTAGTCATAACTTTTCTTCTGAAGAGCACGCATCTTTTAATTTCATGGTTGCAGTCACCCAAAAAATAAAGTCTCGCACTGTTTCCATTTTTTCCCCATCTATTTGCCATGAAGTGATGGGACCAGATGCCATGATCTTCATTTTCTGAATGTTGAGTTTTAAGCCAACTTTTTCACTCTCTTCTTTCATTTTCATCAAGAGGCTTTTTAGTTCTTTTTCACTTTCTGCTGTAAGGGTTGTATTATCTGTGTATCTGAGGTTATTGATATTTCTCTTGGCAATCTTAATTCTAGTTTGTACTTCACCCAGCCTGGCATTTCACATGATGTACTCTGCATATAAGTTAAGTAAGCAGGGTGACAGTATACAGCCTTGACAGACTCCTTTCCCGATTTGGAACCAGTCTGTTGTTCCATACCCAGTTCTAACTGTTGCTTTTTGACCTGCATACAGATTTCTCAGAAGACAGGTGAGGTGGTCTGGTATTCCCATCTCTTTAAGAATTTTCCAGTTTTTTGTAATCCACATAGTCAAAGGGTTTGACTATGTAGGTTTGACTATATGTAATCCACATAGTCAATAAAGCAGAAGGAGATGTTTTTCTGGAGCTCTCTTGCTTTTTCAATGATCCAACAGATGTTTGCAATTTGATCTCTGGTTCCTCTGCCTTTTCTAAATCCAGCTTGAACATCTGGATAAGGTTTGGTTGGGAGACCAGAAAGGGTGTAGGAAATAGCATCTGATTCTTATAAGATAATAAGAAAGGTCATAATGGAAAGTAGAGAAATATGCACTTGGAGGTTACATCAAATTTGTGGAGAAGAACATTAAAAGACAAAATGAAAAATCTGAATCCTATCTGAAAAGGAAAAGTTCTGATAAAATCATGCTTAAGGAAACAAAGTAATGAAGTAGAGATATATATCTATATATTTGTATATGTGTATTAGATATGTGTGTGTGTGTCAAATAAAATTACTCTGCCAAAAATTCACACTTTTAAGTGTGAAATTCATGACTTTTAGTATATTCAGAGTTTGCAACCGTCATCACTGTTTTATTTTAGAAAATCATCACCATGAAGGAGATATTTTAGGGATATTAATCAGTCAACAGAATACTTGGATAGAAAAAGTTATAGCAGGTGTACTAAAAGTGACAAAAACCTAATTCAAATGAGCGTAGACATAAATGCTGATGAATTGCCAGGAAAGTTTGCACATTTATGGAAAGGTCAGGAATTCATCTTGGTTTCAGCAATCGTTGGTCTCTAGGACTTCTACGACACCAAGAATTTTACTTTTTCACCCCTACTTCTCTATTGACTTAATCAAATCCCTCCTTTCTAAGTGTTTCTTTCTTTTCTTTTAATTTATTTATTTTTAATTGGAGGATGATTGCTTGGCCATGTTGTATTGGTTTCCATACCTCAACATAATTCATTCATAAGTACATATATATATATATATATATTCCCTCCCTCTTGAACCTCCTCCCCACCTCCCACCCCATCCCACCCCTCTAGGTTGTCACAGAGCATCAGGTTGAGCTTCCTGTGTTATACAGCAACTTCTCATTAGCTACCTACTTTGCATATGATAATATATATATATTTTATTGCTATTCTCTCAATTAATTCAATCCTCTTCTGCCGCTGCTGTGTCCATAGTCAGTTCTGTATATCCATATCTCTATTCCTGCCCTGTAAATGGGTTCATCAATACCATTTTTCTACATTCCATATATTATATATATATATATATGTATAAGTGTGTGTTAATATACAATATTTGTTTTTGTCTTTCTGACTTCACTCTGTATAACAGGTTCTAGGTTCATCCACCTCATTAGAATTGATTCAAATTCATTCCTTTTATGGCTGAATAATATTCCATTGTATATATG
>SJXQ01000568.1:80864-155761 GCA_006408695.1 Aepyceros melampus | reverse complement strand
AAGACGCTTACTTCTTGGAAGAAAAGTTATGACCAACCTAGATAGTATATTCAAAAGCAGAGACATTACTTTGCCAACTAAGATCCGTCTAGTCAAGGCTATAGTTTTTCCAGTAGTCATGTATGGGTGTGAGAGTTGGACTGTTAAGAAGGCTGAGCGCCGAAGAGTTGATGCTTTTGAACTGTGATGTTGGAGAAGACTCTTGAGAGTCCCTTAGATTGTAAGGAGATCCAACCAGTCCATTCTGAAGGAGATCAGTCCTGGGTGTTCTTTGGAAGGAATGATGCTAAAACTGAAGCTCCAGTACTTTGGCCACCTCATGCAAAGAATTGACTCATTGGAAAATACCCTGATGCTGGGAGGGACTGGGGGCAGGAGGAGAAGGGGATGACAGAGGATGAGATGGCTGGATGGCATCACGGACTCGATGGACGTGAGTCTGAGTGAACTCCGGGAGTTGGTGATGGACAGGGAGGCCTGGTGTGCTGCGATTCATGGGGTCGCAGAGTCGGACACTACTGAGTGACTGAACTGAACAGGACAACTAATTCAATGTGAGATCTGGATAAGATCAGGGATCTAGAAATAGACCTTAATCGGGGTAGGGGGGAAGCTGGTTAAATCTTAATAAAGTTGAGTTTAGTACTGAAACCAATAACTTAATTTTGATAATTGCACTTTGGTTATATAAGATGATAATGTAAAAGGAAGCTGAGTGAAGGATATATTGGAACTCTGTGCACTGCTTTTGTATCTCTTCTTTTAATCTAAAACTATCTTACAGAGATCAATGATGATGGCAGAGTAAGAGAACACGGTGCTTACCTTCCCCTAAAAAAGACATAAAAATACATCTACCTGTGGAGCAATTCTCACAGAAAACAAACTGGAAACTGCAGAAGGACTCTGGTACCACCAAGGCTGTAAGAAGAGTAGACAGGTCAGGACCTTTGCCACTGGGAGGAGGCTCAGAGGAAAAGAGTGATTACACGAACAGACACCTACCCTGGGGAGAGAGTGGTGAAAGCCACAGTTTGGGTGACCCAGCCTCAGGGTCTTATGTGGGGGAAGATGAGCCCATCTGCTGGTTGGAGGAGAGCTGGCACTAACATAAGGACCATGGGAAGCTTGGACACCACTTGGGAGGAGCAAGCAGGTGCCAGCCCTCCCTACAAGGCAGGGAAGAGAGATGTCTGCTCCCACAGATGCTAGGTTTCCTGTAACAACAGACCTAGCACAGGTCCCAGATCTAACTGAGAAAACGTTCTAGCCCCACTCACTTAACATCATGGGGAGAGAGTGGTGAAAGCCACAGTTTGGGTGACCCAGCCTCAGGGTCTTATGTGGGGGAAGATGAGCCCATCTGCTGGTTGGAGGAGAGCTGGCACTAACATAAGGACCATGAGAAGCTTGGACACCACTTGGGAGGAGCAAGCAGGTGCCAGCCCTCCCTACAAGGCAGGGAAGAGAGATGTCTGCTCCCACAGATGCTAGGTTTCCTGTAACAACAGACCTAGCACAGGTCCCAGATCTAACTGAGAAAACGTTCTAGCCCCACTCACTTAACATCACAGTGCATCACTGGATCTGGAGTGGCCATGATCAAGGGAAAAAATAGACCCTGGGATGCAGAGATTACCTCTTTCCTGGGTAAAGCCAAAGCAGGCAGTGGTGGCCATTGTTAGCACTTATTCAAGAAGCATATCAGAAGCAGCCCAGATTTCTGACAGAGGCACTTCCACTATAGCTCACCTCACACATCAAAGATCGAAGCAACCCTGACTACCTTGCAGTGTGGCTCCACAAGAGGGCAGGGGTGGTAGAGGCTTCGTGGTGTGATTGGCTGCAAGGGACAAAGGAGAGTTGCACACAGGTCTGCATCTGATTGGAGTGAGGAAAACAATTTATGTTACCTGCACAAGCAGTGCATTGGAGGCAACTCGGACAGACAAATCTCCTTGGTAGACACAAGCTGAGAGCCTGTACAAGGTGCACTTGCTTCAGTACTCGCCTCCTGCTGAGACCAAGGACCTGGTGCAGAGAGATGGAAGGCACATGCTTAATAGATTCAGCTGGCGCCCAGCCCTCAGAGCTGCTACTCCAGCAACCTGGGATCAGGTTTTCCCCCTGATTAGGCAACGACGACTACTGAGCAGGGTAAGTCCCACTTCTCAGCTGGTTCCAGCTCTTGCCCTCCATCTCTAGATCCACCCTCTAGCAAAAATGGTAGCTGCCAGCACATCCAGAGGAAAGACACGGCTTACATCTACTTCAAGTTCAGTTCTTCCACCAAAGGCATTGGGCACATGGAGTCTGTATAAGAATGCTCCAACATAAGTATACCATTTTAAGAACATTATAGGTAACTTTTTCGCCTAAAATTTAAGAGGCAAAGAAGGTTAAGCAAAATAAGACAGAGAACCTAGACTTAATTGAAAAACTAACAGAAAAACCCTTAAAAGAGAAATATGAAACAGAAAAAATAATTTATCAAAGAATTAAAAACATTGTTAATAAAAACGTTAACTGAATAAGGGAAAGCACAGACATACAAAGTGAAAATTTTAACAAGGAACTGGAAAATATATTTTAAAAATCATACATGAAGAATTCAATAGCTAAAAGAAAAGCACATTAGAAAGAATGAATAGCTACTGCTGCTACTGCTAAGTCACTTCAGTCGTGTCCGACTCTGTGTGACCCCATAGACGGCAGCCCACCAGGCCCCCCCCATCCCTGGGATTCTCCAGGCAAGAACACTGGAGTGGGTTGCCATTTCAATGCATGAAAGTAAAAAGAGAAAGTGAAGTCAGTCGTGTCCGACCCTCAGCGACTCCATGGACTGCAGCCTACCAGGCTCCTCCGTCCATGGGATTTTCCAGGCAGGAGTACTGGAGTGGGGTGCCATTAGCAGACTATGTGATAAAGAAGAATACATAAGTGATCTGGAAGAGAGAATATTGGAATTCACCCAATCAGAATAGCAAATGATAATAATAATGGTATAGATCTTTGGGATAACACTAAATGTACCAATATTCATATTATAGTGGTCCCAGAAATAGAAGAGGGAAAAAAAGGGATCAAAAATGTATTTGAAGAAATTATGGCTGAAAATTTCACAGGTTTGAGGACAGAAACAGATATCTAGGTTAAGGAAGCACAGAGGGTGCAAACGATGAATTCGAAGAAAAGTGCACTAAGATGTATCATAGTTTAAATGGCAAAAGTTAAAGAAACAGAGATTATAAAGGCAGCAAGAGGAAAGCAAAGAATATATACAACTGCATCTTCATAATGCTATCAAATGATTTCTCTGCAGAAACTTTGTAGGCTAGAAGGAAGTGGCATGATATACCTGAAGTGTTGAAAGGGAAAAACCTACAACCTAGATACTCTACTGAACAAGTCTATAATTTAGAATAGCAAGAGAAATAAAGGACTTCTCAGATAAATAAAAATGAAAAGAGTTAATCAATAAGAAAACTACACTGAAAGAAATGTAAGAAAAAAGTTCTCTAAGAGGTTAAAAAAAAAAAAAAGACTCTATAGGAAAGGGAAAAATCTCACTAGGGAAAGTAAATATATAGTAAGGCCCAAACCTGAATCACTTAAGCCAGTTAAAGATTAAAAATGAAAGAACTATAAAAGCAAATGTAATGATAATAAAAATTAAAAATTAAGGGATAAACATGAAGACATAAAATATGGCATCAAAAACACAAAATGTGAAGGAGGCAAGTAAAAAATGTAGATATTTTTGGAATATGTTTGAATTTAAATGATTACTAGTTTAAAATGAGCAGATATAGTTGTAGGTAAAGATATATAGTGGAAAAGTTGGCTTAAAGCTCAACATTCAGAAAACGAAGATCATGGCATCCGGTCCCATCACTGCATGGGAAATAGGTGGGGAAACAGTGGAAACAGAGTCAGACTTTATTTTTCTGGGCTCCAAAATCACTGCAGATGGTGATTGAAGCCATGAAATTAAAAGACACTCCTTGGAAGAAAAGTTATGAGCAACCTGGATAGCATATTCAAAAGCAGAGACATTACTTTGCTGACTAAGGTCCATCTAGTCAAGGCTATGGTTTTTCCAGTGGTCATGTATGGATGTGAGAGTTGGACTGTGAAGAAGGCTGAGCGCCAAAGAATTGATGCTTTTGAACTGTGGTGTTGGAGAAGACTCTTGAGAGTCCCTTGGACTGCAAGGAGATCCAACCAGCCCATTCTGAAGATCAACCCTGGGATTTCTTTGGAAGGATGATGCTAAAGCTGAAACTCCAGTACTTTGGCCACCTCATGCGAAGAGTTGACTCATTGGAAAAGACTTTGATGCTGGGAGGGATTGGGGGCAGGAGAGGGAGGGGAAGAGAGAGGATGAGATGGCTGGATGGCATCACTGACTGGATGGATATGAGTCTGAGTGAACTCCAGAAGTTGATGATGGACAGGGAGGCCTGGCGTGCTGCAATTCATGGGGTGGCAAAGAGTCGGACATGACTGAGCAACTGAACTGAACTGAACTGAAAGATATATAGATGCCACGGTAACCACAAATCAAAAATCAACAACAGATATACAAAAACTAAAAAGAAAAGAACACAAGCATACCACTAAAGAAAATTTTCAAGCCACAAGGGAAGAAGCAAAAAAGAAAAAGATACAAACAGAGAACTATAAAAAAGTGATAAAATGGCAGTAAGTACATATTATCAATACATACTTTAAATGTTACTGAACTAAATGCTCCAATCAAAAGACACAGTAGCTATTTGGATTAAAAAACAAGATTCCTCTTTATACTGCCTACAAGGGACACATGTCAGAGGAAAGGAAACAAACATAACGAAAGTGAGGAAAGAGAAAGAGATAATTCAAGCAAATGAAAATGGCAAGAAAACAGGGGTAGTGATACTCTTATCAAACAAAACAAGCTTTAAAAGAAAAAACAAAGATGAGTGTTATATAATGATAAAGAGAAAAATACAAGAAGAGGATTTAATACTCATTAACACATAAACAGTTGAGCTATTTCAAATCCTGAAAGATGATGCTGTGAAAGTGCTGCACTCAATATGCAGGCAAATTTGGAAAACTCAGCAGTGACCACAGGACTGGAAAAGGTCACTTTTCATTCCAATCCCAAAGAAAGGCAATACCAAAGAATGCTCAAACTACCACACATTTGCACTTATCTCACACACTAGTAAAGTAATGATCAAATTTCTCCAAGCCAGGCTTCAGCAATACGTGAACCATGATCTTCCAGATGTCCAAGCTGGCTTTAGAAAAGGCAGAGGAACCAGAGATCAAATTGCCAACATCTACTGGATCATTGAAAAAGCAAGAGAGTTCCANATATGGTTCTCAAATAGGCACGGCAATCTTATTGATAGGTTTAGATAATTTATTTGAAGACCTGCAGGACATTTGGTTCTGTCCAATACGTGAACTGTGAACTTTCAGATGTTCAAGCTGGTTTTAGAAAAGGCAGAGGAACCAGAGATCAAATTGCCAACATCTCTGGATCATTGAAAAAGCAAGAGAGTTCCAGAAAAACATCTATTTCTGCTCTATTGACTATGCCAAAGCTTTTGACTGTGTGGATCACAAGAAACTGTGGAAAATTCTGAAAGAGATGAGAATACCAGACCACCTGACCTGCCTCTTTAGAAATCTGTACACAGGTCAGGAAACAATAGTTAGAACTGGACATGGAACAACAGACTGGTTCCAAATAGGAAAAGGAGTCCGTTAAGGCTGTATATTGTCACCCTGCTTATTTAACTTATATGCAGAGTACATCATGAAAAACACTGGACTGGAAGAAGCACAAGCTGGAATCAAGATTGCCGGGAGAAATATCAATAACCTCAGATATGCAGATGACATCACCCTTATGGCACAAAATGAAGAGGAACTAAATAGCCTCTTGTTGAAAGTGAAAGAGGAGAGTGAAAAAGTTGGCTTAAAGCTCAACATTCAGAAAACGAAGATCATGGCATCCGGTCCCATCACTTCACGGGAAATAGATGGGGAAACAGTGTCAGACTTTATTTTTTTGGGCTCCAAAATCACTGCAGATGGTGACTGCAGCCATGAAATTAAAAGACGCTTACTCCTTAAAAGGAAAGTTATGACCAACCTAGATAGCATATTCAAAACGAGAGACATTACTTTGCCAACAAAGGTCCATCTAGTCAAGGCTATGGTTTTTCCAGTGGTCATATATGGATGTGATAGTTGGACTGTGAAGAAAGCTGAGTGCCAAAGAATTGATGCTTCTGAACTCTGGTGTTGGAGAAGACAATTGAGGGTCCCCTGGACTGCAAGGAGATCCCACCAGTCCATCCTAAAGGAGACCAGTCCCAGGTGTTCTTTGGAAGGACTGATGCTGAGGTTGAAACTCCAATACCTTGGCCACCTCATGCAAAGAACTGACTCATTGGAAAATACCCTGATGCTGGGAGGGATTAGGGGCAGGAGGAGAAGGGGACGACAGAAGATGAGATGGCTGGATGGCATCACCGACTTGATGGACATGATTTGAGTGAACTCCAGGAGTTGGTCATGGACAGGGAGGCCTGGTGTGCTGCGATTCATGGGGTAGCAAAGAGCTGGACACGACTGAGAGACTGAACTGAACACATATACACCCAATACAGGAGCATCTAAGTATATAAAGCAGATACTAACAGACATAAGGGAGAAATTGATGATAATACAATCATAAAAGGGTGCCGGGGTCCAGCCCCAGTGGATCCAGGGTAATTTGAAGGGAAGACGGAGTAGGCGTCCTAGGAAAAAGCTATTTAATTACAGATATAAAGAGAGATTAGAAAAGGATAGTGTAGTAGGAAATATTAGTGGAGAAAAAGAGGCTGAATAACTTGGTTTACATGGGATACCAATAAAGCTTCGAGACAAGAAGCTTGCACCACCTACGTAGGCCACAGGCATCTTTCCGTTCTCCCAAAGGGGAGGAGGCACTGAGGCCTCCCCAGTCCGATCTTAGAAGCCCAGGCAAAATTAGCAGGCTTGGTGAGTACCCACACTCCAGATGGGAATTCAGCCAGAAAAACGGAGAACAAGACAGAAATGACACGGGGGAATCAGTCTTTCCAGAAACTGATCCGTTTTCTTTATTTTTCAGGTTTGCTTATATACTTTTTGTTATACATAGGGGTGAATACAAAGTCATGCGAGGGTCAGCAGACCTGACCCTTGTCAAAATCAGGTGCTTCATATAAATGTATACAAAGGTCTTATGGGTTTTACATCATCTTCTGGCCATGAGGCCTGCTGACATTTTATGGCCCTTTCTGATAACGGTCAGTTAACCAGAAAACTTATTTTTTCCAGGGTGATTTTTTCTTAAACCAAGCGCCACCCTCCAAATAAAGTTGCATTCCTATAGGGTAAGGGTGTAGTGGGTTACAATCAAGAATGAAATTTACTTAGCCTAAGGTTTAACATGATTAATCTTAAAGGTTAATACTTATTTCTCCTATATGCTAGTTATGTTCATTATAAGGGCAGGGAATATGGAGATTTAGCAGCAAATATTGCTCAACAAATGAAAAACCCTTCACCAATATAACTTCTAATCATCCCACTATACTATACTAATAATTTTCTAACTTCTCAAAAGAGTCTGCACTTAGAAAGCTTTAAAGCAGCTCGTGCCTCTCACGGTTGGGAGGCTGTCACATGTGTCCGGACGAACCTGCTCAGGCAGGCTAGAGAAAGTTTAGAGGAGTTTGTAAGTTGAAACATTCTTGTCACACCCAGGAATTTTTATTAACTGGAGCTGTAAGTTAACTCCTTCTGTGAGCGAGGTGTTGGGGGAGCCCCCCGTAAAGTCAGAGGTATAGGTGAGAGCATAAAACAGTAAAGTAGGCAGACCCTGGTTTGGGAGGTAGATGCTCGGGAACAGGGGGTTTCCTGAGGCTTGATCCCACCTTTGTGCAATGCCGAGCCTCCTTCCTCATGACCTTTGCTATGGGCGGAGTTCCTCACGCTGGCTCCTGGCAATAGGGGACTTTAATACCACACTGACATCAATGATGAGTTGATGGCACACAAAAAGATCATCCAAAAAGAAAATTATTAAAGCAACGACGGTCTTAAATGACAAAATAGACCAGTTGAACTTAGCAGTTACCTATATGACGTCCCATCCAAAAAAAGCAGAATAAACTTTTTTTTCAAGTACACATGAAACATTCTGTATGATATATCATCCCTGGTGGCTCAGATGGTAAAGAACCCGGCTGCAATGCAGGAGACCTGGGTTTGATCCCTGGGTTGGGAAGATACTCTGGAGGAGGGCACAGCAACCCACTCCAGTATTCTTGCCCAGAGAATCCCCATGGACAGAGGAACCTGGCAGGTTACAGTCCATGGGGTCTCAAAGAGTGGACATAACATCAGAATCTATAGTCTGTAACTGTTTCCATTGTTTCCCCATTTATTTGTCATGAAATGATGGGATGCCATTATCTTCATTTTTGAATGTTGAGTTTTAAGCCAACTTTTTAACTCTCGTCTTTCACTTTCATCAAGAGGCTCGTTAGTTCCTCTTCACTGAGTGAAATTCCTCTTCACTTCAACACCCATAAAGGTGTTGTCATCTGCATATCTGAGGTTACTGATATTTCTCCTGGAAATCTTTATTCCAGCTTCTGCTTCATCTAGTCTGACATTTCACATGATATACTCTGCATAGAAGTTAAATAAGCAGGGTGACAATATCCAGCCTTGATATACTTCTTTCCCAGTTTTGAACCACTCCATCATTCCATGTTTGGTTCTAACTGTTGCTTCTTGACCTGCATACAAGTTTTTCAGGAAGTAGGTAAGATGGCCTGGTATTTCCATAACTTTAAAAGTTTACCACAATTCGTTGTGATACACACGATCAAAGGCTTTGTTGTAATCAATAAAGGAGAAGTAGATGTTTTTCTGAAATTATCTTTGTTTTCTATGATCAAACAGATGTTGGCAATTTGATCTCTAGTTCCTGTGCCTATTCTTTCTTTTTTTTTCTAAAATGGAATTATAATTTTATTTATTTATTTATTTATTTATTCTTTTTTACTTTACAATATTGTATTGGTTTTGCCATACATCAACATGAATCCACCAAGGGTGTACACGTGTTCCTAATCCTGAACCCCCCTCCTACCTCCCTCCCTGTACCATCCCTCTGGGTCATCCCAGTGCACTAGCCCCAAGCATCCTGTATCCTACATCGAACCTAGACTGGCAATTCATTTCTTATATAATATTATACATGCTTCAATGCCATTCTCCCAAATCATCCCACCCTCTCCCTCTCCCACAGAGTCCAAAAGGCTATTCTATACATCTGTGTCTCTTTTGCTGTCTCTCTTACAGGGTTATCATTACCATCTTTCTAAATTCCATATATATGTGTCAGTATACTGTATTGGTGTTTTTCTTTCTGGCTTACTTCATTCTGTATAATCGGCTCCAGTTGCATCCTCCTCATTAGAACTGATTCAAATGCATGTATTCTTTTTAATGGCTGAGTAATACTCCATTGTGTATATGTACCACAGCTTTCTTATCCATTCATCTGCTGATGGGCATCTAGGTTGCTTCCATGTGCTGGCTACTATAAACAGTGCTGTGATAAACATTGGGGTACACGTGTCTCTTTCAATTCTGGTTTCCTCGGTGTGTATGCCCAGCAGTGGGATTGCTGGGTCATTGTAATACTCCATTGTGTATATGTACCACAGCTTTCTTATCCATTCGTCTGCTGATGGGCATCTAGGTTGCTTCCATGTGCTGGCTACTATAAACAGTGCTGTGATAAACATTGGGGTACACGTGTCTCTTTCAATTCTGGTTTCCTCGGTGTGTATGCCCAGCAGTGGGATTGCTGGGTCATAAGGCAGTTCTGTTTCCAGTGTTTTAAGGAATCTCCCCACTGTTCTCCATAGTGGCTGTACTAGTTTGCATTCCCACCAACAGTGTAAGAGGGTTCCCTTTTCTCCACACCCTCTCCAGCATTTATTGTTTGTAGCCTTTTGGATCGCAGCCATTCTGACTGGTGTGAAATGGTACCTCATTGTGGTTTTGATTTGCATTTCTTTGATAGTGAGTGATGTTGAGCATCTGTTCATATGTTTGTTAGCCATCCATATGTCTTCTTTGGAGAAATGTCTATTTAGTTTTTTGGCCCAGTTTTTGATTGGGTTGTTTCTTTTTCTTTTTTTTATTTTTTAATATAAATTTATTTATTTTAATTGGAGGTTAATTACTTTACAATATTGTATTGGTTTTGCCATACATCAACATGAATCTGCCACAGGTATACACGTGTTCCCCATCCTGAACCTCCCTCTATCCTCCCTCCTCCCTCCTCGTATCATCCCTCTTTTTTTTTTCTGGGTGACTTATGTCCTTTCATTCAGATATTTTCTTTCTCTGGAATTGAGCTGCAGGGGTTGCTTGTATATTTTTGAGATTAGTTCTTTGTCAGTTACTTCATTTGCTATTATTTTCTCCCATTCTGAAGACTGTCTTTTCACCTTGCTTATAGTTTCCTTTGTTGTGCAGAAGCTTTTAATTTTAATTAGATCCCATTTGTTTATTTTTGATTTTATTTCCAGTATTCTGGGAGGTGGATCATAGAGGATCCTGCTGTGATTTATGTCAGAGAGTGTTTTGCCTATGTTCTCCTCTAGGAGTTTTATAGTTTCTTGTCTTACGTTTAGATCTTTAATCCATTTTGAGTTTATTTTTGTGTATGGTGTTAGAAAGTGATATAGTTTCATTCTTTTACAAGTGGTTGACCAGTTTTCAGAGCACCACTTGTTAGAGAGATTGTCTTTAATCCACTGTATATTCTTGCCTCCTTTGTCGAAGATAAGGTGTCCATAGGTGTGTGGATTTATCTCTGGGCTTTCTATTTTGTTCCATTGATCTATATTTCTGTCTTTGTGCCACTACCATACTGTCTTGATGACTGTGGCTTTGTAGTAGAGCCTGAAGTCAGGCAGGTTGATTCCTCCAGTTCCATTCTTCTTTCTCAAGATGGCTTTTGCTATTCGAGGTTTTTTGTATTTCCATACAAATTGTGAAATTATTTGTTTTAGCTCTGTGAAAAATACCACTGGTAGCTTGATAGATATTGCATTGAATCTATAAATTGCTTTGGGTAGTATACTAATTTTCACTATATTGATTCTTCTGATCCATGAACATGGTATATTTCTCCCTCTATTGGTGTCCTCTTTGATTTCTTTCACCAATGTTTTATTCCTGTGCCTTTTCTAAATCCAACTTGAACACCTGGAAGTTCTTGGTTCACGTACTGTTAAAACCTAGCTTGGAGAATTTTGAGCATTACTTTGCTAGTGTGTGAAATGAGTGCAATTGTGCAGTAGTTTGAATCTTATTTGGCATTGCCTTTCTTTGGAATTGGAATGAAAACTGACCTTTTTCAGTCCTGTGGCCACTGCTGAGTTTTCCAAATTTGCTGGCATATTGAGTGCAGCACTTTCTTAGCACCATCTTTTAGGATTTGAAATAGCTCACCTGGAATTACATCAGCTCCACTAACTTCATTCATAATGATACCTCCTAAGGCCCACTCCAGGATGTGTGGCTCTAGGTGAGTGATCACACCAACATGGTTATCTAGGTCAAGAAGATCTTTTTCTGTATAGTTCTTCTGTGTATTCTTGCCACCTCTTCTTAATATCTTCTGCTTCTGTTAGGTCCATACCATTTCTGTCCCTTATTGTACCCATATTTGCATGAAACATTCCCTTGGTATCTTTTTCTTGAAGTGATCTCTAGTCTTTCCCATTCTGTTGGTTTCCTCATTTTTTTTTTTTTCTGCACTGATAACTTAGGAAGGCTTTCTTATCTGCTATTCTTTGAAACTCTGCATTGAAATTGGTATATATTTTCTTTTCTCCTTTGCTTTTAGCTTCTTGTCTTTTATCAGCTATTTGTAAGGCCTCCTCAGACAATCATTTTGCCTTTTTACATTTCCCACCACCACCCCCCACTTTGGAGATGATCACTGCCTCCTGTACAATGTTATGAACCTCCATCCATAGTCTCAGGCACTCTGTCTATCATACCTTGAATCTATTTGTCACTTCCACTGTATAATTGTAAGGGATCTGATTTTAGGTAGTGTTTTGGGGCTCAAAAATCACTGCAGATGGTGATTGCAGCCATGAAATTAAAAGATGCTTACTCCTTGGAAGGAAAGCTATGACTAACCTAGGCAGCATATTAAAAAGCAGAGACATTACTTTGCCAAAAAAGGTCAGTCTAGTCAAGGCTATGGTTTTTCCAGTAGTCTTGTATGGATGTCAGAGTTGGACTATGAAGAAAGCTGAGCACTGAAGAGTTGATGCTTTTGAACTGTGGTGTTGGAGAAGACTCTTGAGAGTCCCTTGGAATACAGGGAGATCCAACAAGTCCATTCTAAAGGAGATCAGTCCTGAGTGTTCTTTGGAAGGAATGACGCTGAAGTTGAAACTCCAGTACTTTGGCCACCTCATGTGAAGAGCTGACTCATTGGAAAAGTCTCTGATGCTGGGAGGGATTGGGGACAGGAGGAGAAGGGGACGACAGAGGATGAGATGGCTGGATGGCATCATCAACTCAATGGACATGAGTTTGAGTGAACTCTGGGATTTAGTGATGGACAGGGAGGCCTGGCGTGCTGTGATTCATGGGGTCGCAAAGAGTCGAACACGACTGAGCGACTGAACTGAACTGACTCTGAACTGAACTGAGTGGTCTATTGTTCTTCCCAACTTTCTTCAGTTTAAGTCTGGATTTGGCAATAAGGAGTTCATGATCTGAGCCACAGTAAGCTTCCAGTCTTGTTTTTGCTGACTTTATAGAGTTTCTCCATCTTTAGCTGCAAAGAGTGTAATCAATCTGATTTCACTATTGACCATCTGGTGGTGTCCATGTGTAGAATCTTCTCTTGTGTTGTTGAAAAAGTGAGCATTTGCTATGACCAGTGTGTGTTCTTGGCAAGACTCTGTTAGCCTTTACCCTGCTTCATTTTGTACTCCAAGGCCAAACTTGCTTGTTATCTCTTGACTTCCTACTTTTGCATTCCGACCCTATGATGAAAAGGACATCTTATTTTGGTGTTAGTTCTAGAAATTCATGTAGGTCTTCATAGAACCATTCAACGTCAGCTTCTTCAGCATTACTAATTGGGACATAGACTTGGATTACTGTGATATTGAATGGCTTGCCTTTGAAATGAACAGAGATCACTCTGTCATTTTTGAGATTGCCCCCAAATACTTCATTTTGGACTCTTTTTTTTTCTTTAATTAATTTTTATTTTTTAGTTTGTTTTGCTTTACAATACTGTATTCGTTTTGCTACACATCGACATGAATCAGCCACGAGTGTACATGGATTCCCAATCCCGACCCCCACCTCCCCCCTCCCGCCCCACACCCTCTCTATGGATTATCCCCGTGCATCAGTCCCAAGCATCCTGCATCCTGCATCAAACCTGGCCTGGCGATTCGTTTCACTTATGATATCACACATGTTACACTGCCACTCTGCCAAACCATCATATGATCCAGCGATCCCACTGCTGGGCATACACACCGAGGAAACCAGAATTGAAAGAGACACGTGTACCCCAATGTTCATCGCGGCACTGTTTGTAATAGCCAGGACATGGAAGCAACCTAGATGTCCATCAGCAGATGAATGGATAAGAAAGCTGTGGTACATATACACAATGGAGTATTACTCAGCTATTAAAAAGAATACATTTGAATCAGTTTTAATGAGGTGGATGACGCTGGAGCCGATTATACAGAGTGAAGTAAGCCAGAAAGAAAAACATCAATACAGTATACTTACACATATATATGGAATTTAGAATGATGGTAATGATAAACCTGTACGCAAGACAGCAAAAGAGACACAGATGTATAGAATGGCCTTTTGGACTCTGTGGGAGAGGGAGAGGGTGGGATGGGTTGGCAGTGTGGCAATGTAACATGTGTGATATCATAAGCGAAACGAATTGCCAGTCCAGGTTTGATGCAGGATGCAGGATGCTAGGGACTGATGCACGGGGATAATCCAGGAGAGGGTGTGGGGTGGGAGGGTGGAGGTGGGGGTCGGGATTGGGAGTTCATGTACACTCATGGCTAATTCATGTCAATGTGTAACAAAACGAATACAGTATTGTAAAGCAAAACAAACTAAAAAATAAAAATTAATTTAAAAATAAAATAAAATAAAATAAATACAGTGGTTAAAAAAAAATAAAATGAGTTTCTGGCTCTGGAGATGCAGGCAGAAGTCTCTTAAGTTGGCTTCTCAAAAAGGAAGGAAACAGCAGTTATATCCACATTTAATAACACAAAAGATATAGAGTCATTCCCATTAATAACACAAAAGATATAGCAGTCATAAGTATGCTACTAAAGTAGTATGTCTTTTTCTCCCTCAGATAATGATTTTTCTCCCTCAGATAATATTTTTTTTTTCACAAAGACAGGTGCAGATTTGTACCAGCTAAAGCCTAGGAAGAAGTCTGAGAAATTCATGTATTGTGCATGATTTATACAAAGTATTGTTTAACTGGGGTCTTTTTAAATTTAGTTTTAATCAGAAGAAAAGAAATGACCAAATCCAAGAATAATCTATAACATTTCTGATACAGAAATCTTTTATGGCTAAGGTGTTTGTTTTTAAAAAGTCTTTGTTATTAAAAATATTATGAAAATAAACCAGTTTGAGGACGTATTCTCATATGCAGGGCAAGAGGACATAATCAATTTATGTTTTGTGGCACTTTTCTAAGAAATATGGTCGCTGAGCAATCAGAAGAATCTGAAGTTATTTCAGTATGTGCTACTCCAGTGCTCTGGAGACATATGACATCAGACTCCTCACTGGCGTTCCTTCTCACCAGAGGCAATGTGATATGTGAGCAATTGCACTGGCCTTGAAGTCAGCTAAACTCGAGGACACATTACAGCCTCTCACTCTTTCTATGTCCCTGGATAAGTTTCTTAACCTTTCTGTCTACCCTTATTGCAAGATTTCAAAAAATGATACTAGCTAAGCCATTGTGAACACCTGTGATGATGTATACACAATTCCGCTTTAATGGCTATAATAGCACAGGGATTCAATGACTAATAGCTAATATTGTTTTTCTTTCTTTTAACTATCTTACATTATTTTCCTAGCTCATGTGTGTGAATATATCTTAATTGTACTTAACATTTATACCCTCATCCTCTTTCCACACCCATGAAAATACTGTTAATTGTTAACTGCACTGTGTTTAGATAGTCTTAGAACGTAATCATCTTATAAATTTGCTGAGGGAGAGATACTGTGTTATATACTTTTTTTTTGATAGGTGTTATAATTTCCAGTACAAATTGCATGCAAGAAAAGATACATTTGTTGCATCATTTTTCAATTTTGTCATTTGAATTCTCTTGTTTAGTTTTTTGCAATACTGAAAGAACACAGTAAGTGGTAACTAGTTTGTGCCACCCATGTTTTGAAAGTAATTTTGAAGGCTGATAGTAGGATCAGATTCCATTATGAATAGGTACCTACCTCCCACCTGTTAGTCTCCATTCATTTATGAAGAGATCCAGAATTCAAAAGGTAGAGTCCCCAGTACTCTGTTCTTCCTTTCCTGAGAAAGTCCAAAACTGACTATGCTTATGGAAAGTAAATCTTTAGGGAATAGGGAAAGCCAGGGCTACCTCAAACACTGGGCCCATGTTGTCCCAAAGAGGGACAACAGTTAGTGTCAGCCCAAGCAAAAATTCCCAAGGTCAGTTTCATCAAGACAGGTGGGGAGAGTTGTAGTAGACAGTTGTAAGAATTGCCTTATTTTCCTGTTCTTTTTTTTTCTTTTCAGTTTTATTGAATACCATGATTTAGATCTCTATGTAGAGTAATGAGATCTGTCTGCAATTCTACTCTTCCACCAAATTTGAATTAGGAGGGTCCCACCAGCTCTCAAATGTGTTGCTTTTTTCAATAAATATTAAACTTCTAGTTTTCTTTTTTTTTTTTTTCAGATTTGTTCTCTTAAAATTGGGAAAGACTTCAGTAAAAGTGTAAACAATATATGTATTTAGAGATGAGGACACACTATTAAGTGAATAGTGAACAAATTTCCATTTAAGAAAGAAAAGAAAAATATTTCAACTCAGGGTGATGGCTTTCTTGATATGTTAAGCAGGATTCTGAAATGGCTCTCGAGATTCCTGTCTCCTGGAGTATATCGTCTGTAGTATTCCCCTCCATGGGTGTGGAGACAACCTGTGAATAGAATGGATGTCACTTCCATGGTTAGATTACATTATAGGACAAAGGTGTAGAAATTTTTCAGATGGAATTAAGGTTGCAGATCAGTTGACTTTGAGTTAATCTCAGGGGAAACGACCTTTGGTGGGCCTGGTCTACACTGGTGACCCATTAAAAGAGTCTGAGCTTTTCCTGATGTTGGAGAGATTTGAAGCAGCCAGTGTTATCCTCTCATTGGCTCTGAGGAAGCAAATTGTCATCTTGTGGAGCGAGTAACATGAAAGGGACAGCAGGTGGTTTGCTAGCACAGTACCTGGTTGATGACCAGCAATAAAGCAGGGACTACAGCTTCACAGTTGCAAGGAACTGAATTCTGCAAACAACTAGTGAAATTAGAAGGGGACGTGAGCCCCAGATGAGGACACAGGCCCAGCCAACACCTTGATTTTACTTCATCAGGCCCTAGGATGACTTAGGTAACCATTATCCAGCCCATGAAAACTGTGAGATAAGAAAGTTGTGTAGTTGTACACAGCTAAGTTTGTAGTAATTTTTAAGACAGAAATAGAAAACTAATACACTTAGATAAGAAAAAATTTGAATCCATTATTTTCTTTTTCATATAAATAAAAAATACTTTCTCCCTTAAGTTTAATTATTTCACTGGCAGGTGTTTCAATTCCATCCTATATCTTCAGTGTCACTCTGCACTCATACTTCCAATGAGCGTTTATCATGCCAAATCTTTTCCTCCTTAAGATAGTCTTTTATCTATTCTATGTCCCTCTCTAAATATCTTTCCAACTCTGTCTAAAAGAGTTGTCTGTAATTACTTTTGGGAATTTACCTTCTCTTATTCACTGCAAGCAAGTTGCCCCCATTAATCCACAAACATATTCTTCCTGTGTTTGCTCATAACATTCTTGTTAATGAGTCCAGTAGACACTATTCAGTTCTTATCATCCATGACCACTCAGCTGCATTAATATACTTTTTCTTATAAATGCTTTTTTTAGCTTTATCATAGTTTACTCTTCTCATTTTCCTGTTTCATTCCTAAACATTTTTTTTTGCATTGAATTTTAGTATTAGCGAGGCTCCGTCTTTGTCTTCTCTTTTTGTTGGTCTGAATAGTATCCCTGAGCAATCTCATCTACTTCCTTTGTTTAAGTTGCCATATATGGTGCTGATGGGTAATCTCTAGACCTGCTGTTCCTTCTTTGCTTCAAACCTGTGTGTACAGTTGCCAATAGAAAGGGAAACTATTAGTTACTCAGTCATGTCTGACCCTTTGTGACCCCATGGACTGTAGCCCACCAGACTCCTCTGTCCATGGAATTCTCCAGGCAAGAGTATGAAATGGGTTGCCATTTCCTTCTCCAGGGGCTCTTCCCGACCCAGGGATTGCACTTGGGCCTCCCACATTGCAGGCAGACTGTTTTTACTGACTGAGCTACTAGGGAAGACCCAATATACATAAAGTTCAATAATTCCAGAGTTGGTCTTTTCCTATCCACCCTATTTTAGTGAATACATCAACTATCTCCCTGGTTACTCAATCTAAGGATCTTGGCATTATCTTAGATCTTATCTCCCTCATTTATTCCCCATTCTGCTATGTCTTAGTATACTTTACTTACATCCTCTTTTAAATATTTAATTAAATACACTAGTATCTCCTTTCATTTTCTACAATAGCCTCAAAACCAATTTCTCTTTTCAATCCAGTCTATTTGTTTCTTTGCTTTGCATCTGGAGTAACCTTTGTAACATGCACATGTGATTAAGCCTCTTGACTGCTTAAAGATTTCATGACTCCTTTCCTTCTGGGTAAAATCACAAATTCTTTCACATAAACCTTCTTTCATCGTCCTCTCCTTATAGTCCTCTTCTTATTAACATCCACAATTCTTTCTGTTTCTCACTGCCACCTCCTCTGCTGAGAAGTTCTTTCATGTCTGCCTCATTTATTTCAGTTGGTCAAGTTATCCCTTACGGTCAGGCTGAAGAAGCCTTCTTTGATCTATCAAACCAGCTCTAGGTGTTCAACTTTAGTCCACAGTTGCACTGTGTCCTGAACTCTCAAGCTGTGTTATACTTAAATGGCTTTTCTACCCTTTTAGACATTAATTTCTTTAAAGTGAGCCAGCTTCTTTTTCAATATTGACACCTCTAATTCTAACACAGTGTCTGAGACAGCATAAATATTTTAGGAAAATGTTATTGATCAACCAAACTATAGCTAACTTTTATCACTTTTATCATGTCATAAAAATGCACTAACAATGGTATAATTATTAATTACTCAGTGAATTTTTGTTGTTCAGTGATGAACATCCCATATATAAAACTGTACTAAAGATGTTTACATGTATACTATTGCTTAAAAACTGAAATTATATAAGCAAATTCAGGCAAAAAAAAATTGGGGAATATTTCTTATACAGTCTGTTTATATATCAGCTCAGTTCCTGTTGTTTCACTTTAACTTTTCACTTTCATGCATTGGAGAAGGAAATGGCAACCCACTCCAGTGTTCTTGCCTGGAGAATCCCAGGGAGGGAGGAGCCTGGCGGGCTGCTGTCTATGGAGTCGCACAGAGTTGGACACGACGGAAGTGACTTAGCAGCAGCAAGATTAGTGAAGCAAAGTCAGTCATGTGTTTTATTTGCATAGCTATGCCTGGAAAGCCCTCCCTCTCCTATACCTCCTGCTTAGCTCTGTGGTTAAACTTTTCATCCACCCCATTATCAAGTTTGTGTCTCCTCAATATCTATCCTATCCATCTGATCCTCCTTGGCTTTCTCTTCCTGTGTTTCTCCAAGACCGCTCTTCCATAGTTACTTTCTACCTAGTCTAATCCGTATTCAAATCCATCATACAGAAAGACAAATTATGTCTATTTACTCTAAGCATTTAAAGATTTTCCATTGTTGAGTCAAGAAAAAGGTCCTTAGCTTGCTAGTTAAGTGCCTTATGACATGGCTCCCTACTAATTTATCAGCTGCCTCTTCACTTCTTTCTTATATGAACCCCAAAGAAATATACACACATAATTTGGCCAAAAACATTCTATGCTTTCCAACTTTCTATTTTTGTTGTAGCTTTTCTTAAATCTTCTTAATTTTTAAGTTAATCCTTCTAAAATCTTGCACAAGCATCAGGGTCCCAGTCATAAAGCATCTACTGCATGAAGCAGTCCTTGATTTCTCAACCCTATGGTATCACCCTTTTCAACCACATTAATGTTTTCTACCCTCTTACATCACTTACATTGATTGTTAATATAGATATC
Source organism: Aepyceros melampus (assembly GCA_006408695.1). Taxonomy (NCBI): domain Eukaryota; kingdom Metazoa; phylum Chordata; class Mammalia; order Artiodactyla; family Bovidae; genus Aepyceros; species Aepyceros melampus. Next base: position 136,134 of record SJXQ01000568.1, on the reverse strand, counting down.
AGTAGGGTTGTCTAACCCTCTCCTTACTTCCCAGGCATTAGATCACCATCGTCTTGAGAGTATAGTTAATAGTTTATAATCTCACCCCCACAGTGTAGTTTTGCATCTTAGAACTGATATTAGTTATTATTTTTATTTTTTGTTAAAACAGAATTAAATTTTCATTTATCAACATACATTAAAGAAAGGATTCCACTTATAAAATGAAATATGGAGTTAAAATAAGGAGTAAAAGTAAAGAGTTTCTTAGGATCAAATATATTAAGAAAATTTAGTGTTCAAATTTTTAATTTACTGGGATTTTATTTTAATTGGATTCACTTTTCTTTTTTTAACTTTTGTGTCCTTTTCTCCTTCTCTTTTATCTTTGCCATATATGTCACATGTAGATATAGCAATATGTATTTCTTTTCCCTGATGTCAAAGAATTCTCCTTCTACTTGATTTTCCCTAGGGTGAGAAGTTGACTCATTGGAAAAGACCCTGATGCTCAGAGGGACTGAGGGCAGGAGGAGAAGGGGATGACAGAGGATGAGATGACAGGACGGCATCATTGACTCGATGGACGTGAGTCTGAGTGAACTCTGGGAGTTGGAGATGGACAGGGAGGCCTTGGCGTGCTGCGATTCATTGGGTCACAAGAGTCAGATATGACTGAGCGACTGAACTGAACTGAACTGAAGGGAATTTGTGAAGTCTTCCACATTCTCCTTTGAGCAACAAAATACAACATGCTTAAAAGCAAGCTCTTTGAAGAATGCAAAGTAATGTCTGAAAGAAATATCACTTAGAGAGTATCACTTTTTGGAAATATCTCAATAAGCTGAACATACTTATCTGCACAGTAGTAAACTTCTAGACTCAGCAAGTGAGTTGGATTATTCGTCAGTGACTTCCCTTTGGGAAAAAGGGGAGGCAGTGTTAATGGAGGGTAAGTGCTACATGAGGTCTATATATATTTGTGGGCTAGTTTCAATGCTGTACTTTCAGAAAGTCATTTCATTTATGCCTTTTTTTGGTGATGTTTCCATAAAATACTAACCTGGATACATTTAATCTTTACGTTTTTAGGAGAAAGCTGCTCAGTTTGGAGTATGTTTACTTCTATTAAAATGTTGCAGTTTGAAGCTGCATGTAGATATTTTGAGAAGCCCCATGATTGAATCTCAATTTTTACATTTTCATGACAGCTTTTACATGCTCCTGAGCATGTAGACTCTGAGCTTCTACTGAAGCATGTAATTACTGGCGATGACTTAGCACCCGCCATGTGGTACCAAGTAATGGCAATTGGAAGCAATGTCAATAAGAGAAAATTGGCAAGCTGGAGATAGCCAAGTGAGATAACTCAGAGACTCACATGCTGTGGTAAGCACTTCTGCTGTTGCTAGTAGCACAAAAGAACTTTATTTACAAAAATTTTTATGTAGTCTCCAATATGTCCACATCAGAGGAAATTAAAGGGCTGCTTTGTAGTTTAGAATGAATTCATGGCTCTATGGATGATTTGCATGTTCTACTCTCCCAAAATGAGTTTTCACTTAAACTGTCATTCTGTTTTCTGCCTTCACTATTTGATTTGCTTTCTTATTTGGGGCCAAATCTGTAAAGAACAGCTCTCAAGACACATAGCTATGACCTGGAAGATTTAGGAATGAGATGGAAATGAACTTGTAACTTAGCCTTTGATCTGTTCAGGAATCACATGGGGGAGATAATTAAAACTGTAGATTCTTGGGTTCATTCAACAGAGATTCAGATTCAGTAGGTCTGCAATTAAGCCAAGAATTCTTCATTTTTCTGAGGCACTGAATTTTTGGACTAGACTGAAAAGACACTGCTTAGGTTAAAGCAGTGCTTAAATTAAGGAGAAGAGCAACCTTTTAGCTTCTTTCTACTCACCAAGTGTGATCTTTGGCTCAACAGGATCCTGAGGCAGGAAAAAACTGCAAAATCACAGGCCCTGGAAATTGCATTTTGAAAAGATCCTCAAGTGTGATTAGAGTGTGAGAATCATTGTTTTAGCAAACACAGTGGATTTAATTATAGCTGCTTAGTTAATTAGATTAGCTGTCACCCTGAAGAGAGAAAGGAAAGTAGGACACGAAGAGGAGCTCTTGGATGGAAGGGGGTGTGTGTGTGTGTGTTAGTCACTCAGTCATGTCCATCTCTTTGTGACGCCATGGACTGTAGCCCACCAACCTCCTCTGTCTGTGGAATTCTCAAGGCAAGAATACCGGAGTGGGTAGCTATTGCCTTCTACAGAGGATCTTCGCAACCCAGGGGTCTAACCCTGGTCTCCTGTATTGCAGGCAGATTCTTTAGCATCTGAGCCACCAGAGAAGCCTGGATGGAAGGGTGAACTACAACAATTGGGACATTAGGTTGGAAGCAAAACAGTGAATTCAGCTATTTTAAGCATCTATAAATCAAAATGTGAAAGTGAAAGTGAAGTCGCTCAGTCGTGTCCGACTCTTTGCGACCCCATGGACTGTAGCCCACCAGGCTCCTCAGTCCATGGAATTTTCCAGGCAAGAGTACTGGAGTGGGTTGCCATTTCCTTCTCCAGAGGATCTTCCCAACCCAGGGATTGAACTTGCGTCTCCCGCACTGCAGGCAGACTCTTTAACCTCTGAGCCACCAGGGAAGCCAAAATTTTATTAAAATAAAGTAAATCACATAATGAGTGAATGTGCTTCTTGTCATTTAGCAAGATAACCATTACAAGCTAAGTACTAAAACTGTATATTTAATTTATGAAATCATATTTATTACATTAGAAATAGGTAGAAGGCTTGAGTCATTTTGGTAGGAACAAGTTGTGTGTAGAACTGGCTATCAAGGTAAGCAGGGCAGATTTTGCCAGGATTCCAGGGACCCTTTAGCCCAGTATTAAAAAGTGCTCAACTATGGCAATGGCACCCCACTCCAGTACTCTTGCCTGGAAAATCCCATGGATGGAGGAGCCTGATAGGCTACAGTCCACGGGGTTGCGAAGAGTCAGACATGACTGGGCGACTTCATTTTCACTTTTCACTTTCATGCATTGGAGAAGGAAATGGCAACCCACTCCAGTGTTCTTGCCTGGAGAACCTCAGGGATGGTGGAGCCTGGTGGGCTGCCATCTATGGGGTCGCACAGTTGGACACGACTGAAGCGACTTAGCAGCAGCAGCAGCAGCATATTGCTTCTTCTTTGGTCAAAACTATCCTATCTGTGTCACTTATTTATATTTTGAGTTTTGAGCAAAGCTGCATGGACAAATTATTATTGTAGTTTGTTCATTATGCTTTAATGTTTGATGGCTGGAACAGCGAAGAAGGAAATGGCAACCCACTCCAGTATTCTTGCCTGGAGAATCCCAGGGACAGAGGAGCCTGGTGGGCTGCTGTCTATGGTGTCGCATAGAGTCAGACATGACTGAAGCGACTTAGCAGCAGCAGCAGCAGCAGCAGCTGCAGGCTGAAACAGATAGATGGTTTCTGAGTCCTCCCTATTATGAAATTTGTACAGACCGATACAGTCATAGCTGTTGAATAATTCAAGGAGAAACTATCAGATTTTCTTTAGGTACCCATGATTGTTAAGCCTGTCTACAGATGCATTTTGCCTGAGTCAAATGATCTCAATTAAGATTAAAGTTTCAAGCAAAACATAGAAGCTATATTGTCTAAATGAGTCCTAAATCTGGTGAAATGAATTCAGTATTTTAAGAATCTGTAAAGCTGAATACATTTTATGATAATAAATTAAATCATATAACCTAATGAATGTACTTCTTGTCATTTAGCAAGATAACCATTACAAGTTAAATACTAAAACTATGTATTTAATTGATAGAAGCACATTTATTATATTAGAAATACATAAAGTTACCCTGTAATGTCACTACCACACTGAGTTCTGTCTTATTAATTCCAAAGAAACACTGTGCGAGTTTTATGGTAATTTTGACAAATTAAATTTCTTGGTGTTTTAATTTGGATTTTGTAATCTTTCTTGCCTAATGATTATTTAACCTCTATAATGCTAACTTTCTAGTAATTAACTGGTATTTAGCTATCATATCACCAGTAATGTTATAATCTCTACATAAAGTTTTTTTTTCTTTTAAACTAAATGCTCATTTCAATTTAAAATTTTTTTCAGAGTAGTAGTGGGAGTTTTTATACATGGGATGGCGGACTTGGTCATTTTTTACAGTTGAGCAAACAAGGTTAACCTTTCGAGATTAGCAGGGAATTTAGGTTTCATTCTTGCTGAAAACTGCTCTGAAATTTAATTTTCTTTCTAAAACATAAATCCAAATCACATGTCTTCCTCCCTTGGAAATTAAATAGAATCATCATTTGACTTATGACATAATTATTGAGTGCAGAGATAATAAAATGTGAAGACTAAGATTCAGTGCACTGATCTGGATAGTATTCTTGTCTCTCAATTAAAAGTAGCAAGAGTCATACATATTTATTTCTTTATAATATATCACTCTTTCTTAAGAGATACAGGAGATGTGGGTTTCATCCCTGGCTTGGGAAGATCCCCTGGAGAAGGAAATGACAACTCACTCCAGTATTCCTGTGTAGAGAATCTCATGGACAGAGAGGGTGGGCTACAGTCCATAGGGTTGCAAAGAGTCAGACAGGACTGAAGAGGCTGAGCACAAGCACGGGTGCTCTTCCTTAATTTCCACAATAAGAAGAATCACCTGGGGGTACTTGTTTAAAAATACCACTTCCTGGGGCTTTCGCTGGATTGGAGGAAACACAAGCTGGAATCAAGATTGCCAGGAGAAAGATCAATAACCTCAGATATGCAGATGACACCACCCTTATGGCAGAAAGTGAAGAGGAGCTAAAAAGCCTCTTGTTGAAAGTGAAAGAGGAGAGTGAAAAAGTTGGCTTAAAGCTCAACATTCAGAAAACGAAGATCATGGCATCTGGTCCCATCACTTCATGGGAAATATATGGGGAAACAGTAGAAACAGTGTCAGACTTTATTTTTTGGGGCTCCAAAATCACTGCAGATGGTGACTGCAGCCATGAAATTAAAAGGCGCTTACTCCTTGGGAGAAAAGTTATGACCAACCGAGATAGTATATTCAAAAGCAGAGACGTTACTTTGCCAACTAAGGTCCATCTAGTCAAGGCTATGGTTTTTCCTGTGGTCATGAATGGATGTGAGAATTGGACTGTGAAGAAGGCTGAGCGCCAAAGAATTGATGCTTCTGAACTGTGGTGTTGGAGAAGACTCTTGAGAGTCCCTTGGACTGCAAGGAGATCCAACCAGTCCATTCTGAAGGAGATTGACCCTGGGATTTCTTTGGAAGGAACGATGCTAAAACTGAAGCTCCAGTACTTTGGTCACCTCATGCGAAGAGTTGACTCACTGGAAAAGCCCCTGATGCTGGGAGGGATTGGGGGCAGGCGGAGAAGGGGACGACCGAGGATGAGATGGCTGGACGGCATCACGGACTCTATGGACGTGAGTCTGAGTGAACTCCGGGAGTTGGTGATGGACAGGGAGGCCTGGCGTGCTGCGATTCATGGGGTCGCAAAGAGTCGGACACGACTGAGCGACTGAGCGGAACGGAACAGGGCTTTCTTGGAGATTCTGATTTGCCAGGACTGAGATGTGGCCATGGAATGTGTATTTTTATTAAGGGCCAAATAATTTAAATTACCAGGGAAGGCAGGGAAACACCGTTCTCAAATTAATATCTGGACAAAAAGATTTCAGAATCACTTGTCCAAAAATAGTGTCGATCGATGTGCTCAACCCAGCTGCACGTTAGAAGCACTCTTTTAAAAATCTTAGTGGCCAAGGCAGATCCCAATCACTTTCATCATAATCTCTAAAGTGGCACCTAAGGGTCAAAATGAGTGATTGGGCAACTACCTCACAGAAGAATGGAATGACCACACCATTTAGTATCAGAAAATTAAAGGGAATGTTAAGAAGATAAGCATTAGAGAAAAATAAGGCATAATTTTCAAGGTGATAAAGTTATAGGGTTACTGCTTGTTTATGGAGAAAACATAATTAAAATGATTGAATTAGGAATCTATGGTTTCAAAACCTTGAGCTTGTATTAGAATCACAGGGAAGGCTAGTTAAAAAGGATTGACTCATCCCACCTTAGAGTTTTTATCAGTTGGCTTGGGACAGAGTCTAAGATCTTGTATTTCTAATAAGTTGCAGGTAAAACTCATGCTATTGATCAAAGGAATACATCTGAGAACCAATGTTCTGAAGGAAGGAAGAGAGATACCACACGGGAGTATGGTGGAACTAAGGTTGATTGAGCGAGCCCACGCCTGGTTAAGATGTTTGTCTGAGAGAATAGCTACTACATGGGATTATATTAGAAATAGAGAACTGTGCTTCCCTGGTGACTCAGAGAGTAAATAATCCACCTATAGTGTGGGAGACCTGGGTTCGATTCCTGGGTTGGGAAGATCCCCTGGAGGAGGAAATGGCAACCCTCTCCAATATTCTCGCTTGGAGAATCTGATGGACAGAGGATCCTGGGGGGCTCAGTCCACGGGGTCACAAAAAGTCACAACTGAGCGACTGAACACACACACACACACACACACACACACACACTCATACACAGATAGAGTTGCTACTGTGTTGAGGTGTTATACCAAATATTTTATACATATTAAGTGACTTAATCCTTAACATAATCTTATATGACAGATGCACTATTATAATTTATTTCATAGCTGTGGAAGTTGAGGTATAGGGGAGTGAAGTAACATATCGTGGCAATGCAGTTAGTAAATTGTAGATTTGGGATTAGAATCTAGGTGGTTTGGCTACAGGGTCCATGCAGTGAACTAATGTTATGCTCAGGGAGGTGAAGGTGGACAAGCTTCTTTCAAACAGTAAATGATTGTAGTAGATCTAGAACTCACTCACTTTACCTATTTTGGATCCCCACAGGGAAAATGTTGAGAAATACATTAGGGAAATAAAGATCAGACCATAAATCAAAGTAAAAGTAAAGATAGATCCAGAAACAAAATTACATAAAGGAAGAAAAGGGCCAAATTATGGGGGAGTTTAAAATATTATAGATCAGATATGCCTTCCTGAAAGAGTTTGGAAATAGTAAAAAGGTATATAAACCACTAAGGGCATACTCCATCATTAGAGAAAAACTATATAGCATAAAGAAATATTATCAGTTCAGTTCAGTGGCTCAGTCATGTCCGACTCATTGCGACCCCATTGATTGCAGCACGCCAAGACTCCCTGTCCACCACCAACACCCGGAGTTCACTCAAACTCGTGTCCATTGAGTTGGTGATGCCATCCAACCATCTCATCCTCTGTCACCCCATTCTCTTCCTGCTTTCAATCTTTCTCAGCATCAGGGTCTTCTCCAGTGAATTGACTCTTCCAATCAGGTGGCCAAAGTATTGGAGTTTTAGCTTCAGCATCAGTCCTTCCAATGAATATGCAGGACTGATTTCCTTTAGGATTGACTGATTGGATCTCCTTGCAGTCCAAGGGACTCTCAAGAGTCTTCTTCAACACCACAGTTCAAAAGCATCAATTCTTCGGTGCTCAGCTTTCTTTATAGTCTAACTCTCACATCCATACATGACTACTGGAAACACCATAGCTTTGACTAGACAGACCTTTGTTGGCAAAGTAATGTCTCTGCTTTTTAATATGCTGTCTAGGTTGCTCATAACTTTCCTTCCAAGGAGTAAGCGTCTTTTAATTTCATGGCTGCAGTCACCATCTGCAGTGATTTTGGAGCCCCCTAAAATAAAGTCCTCACTGTTTCTGCTGTTTCCCCATCAATTTGCCATGAAGTGATGGGACTGGATGCCATGATATTAGTTTTCTGAATGTTGAGCTTTAAGACAACTTTTTCACTCCCCTCTTTCAATTTCATGAAGAGGCGCTTTAGTTCTTTACTTTCTGCCATAAGGGTGGTGCCATCTGCTTATCTGAGGTTATTGATATTTCTGCTGGCATTCTTTTTCCAGCTTGTGCTTTATCCAACCCAGTGTTTCTCATGACATACTTTGCATATAAGTTAAATAAGCAATATACAGCCTTGATGTATTCCTTTCCCTATTTGTAACCAGTCTGTGGTTCCATGTCCAGTTCTAACTGTTGCTTCCTGACCTGCATACAGGTTTCTCAAGAGGCAGGTCAGGTGGTTTGGTATTCCCATCTCCTAAAGAATTTTCCACAGTTTGTTGTGATCCACACAGTCAAAGGCTTTGGCATAGTCAATAAAGCAGAAGTAGATTTTTTTTTTTGGAACTCTCTTGATTTTTTGATGATCCAGCGGATGTTGGCAATTTGATCTTTGGTTCCTCTGCCTTTTCTAAAACCAGCTTGAACATCAGGGAGTTCACGGTTCACGTATTGCTGCAGCCTGGCTTGGAGAATTTTGAGCATTACTTTACTAGCATGTGAGATGAGTGCAATTGTGTGGTAGTTTGAGCATTCTTTGGCATTGCCTTTCTTAGAGATTGGAATGAAAACTGACCTTTCCCAGCCCTGTGGCCACTGCTGAGTTTCTCAAATTTGCTGGCATATTGAGTACAGCACTTTCACAGCATCATCTTTTAGAATTTGAAATAGGTCAAATGGAATTCCATCACCTCCACTAGCTTTGTTCATAGTGATGCTTCCTAAGGCCCATTTGGCTTCACATTCCAGGATGTCTGGCTCTAGGTGAGTGAGCACACCATCATTATTATCTGGTTTATGATGATCTTTTTGTATAGTTCTTCGGTGTATTTTTGTCACCTCTTCTTAATATCTTCTGCTTCTGTTAGGTCATACAATTTCTGTCCTTTATTGAGCCCATCTTTGCATGAAATGTTCCCTTGGTATCTCTAATTTTCTTGAAGAGATCTCTAGTTTTTCCCATTCTGTTGTTTTCCTCTATTTCTTTTCATTGATCTCTGAGGAAGGCTTTCTTATCTCTCCTTGCTCTTCTTTGGAACTCTGCATTCAAATGGGTATATCTTTCCTTTTCTCTTTTGCCTTTTGCTTCTTTTCTTTTCACAGCTATTTGTAAGGCCTCTTCAGACAACCATTTTGCCTTTTTTCATTTCTTTTTCTTGGAGATCGTCTTAATCCCTATTTCCTGTACAGTGTCACGAACCTCTGTCCATAGTTCTTCAGGCACTCTGTCTAGCAGATCTAATCCCTTGAATCTATTTCTCACTTCCACTGTATAATCATAAGGGATTTGATTTAGGTCATACCTGAATGGTCTAGTGGTTTTCCCCACTTTCTTCAATTTAAGTCTGAATTTGGCAATAAGGATTTCATGATCTGAGCCACAGTCAGCTCCCAGTCTTGTTTTTGCTGACTGTATAGAGCTTCTCCATCTTTGGCTGCAAAGAATATAATCAATCTGATTTTGGTGTTGACCATCTGGTGATGTCCATGTGTAGAGTCTTCTCTTGTGTTGTTGGAAGAGGGTGCTTGCTCTGACCAGTGCTTTCTCTTGGCAAAACTCTATTAGTCTTTGCCCCTCTTCATTCTTTACTCCAAGGCCAAATTTGCCATTACTCCAGGTGTTTCTTGACTTCCTACTTTTACATTCCAGTCCCCTGTAATGAAAAGGACATTATTTTGGGGCATTATATGAGGGCTGAAACATGCATATATGGAGTAATAACCACATCTGGAGAGGTGTTGGTTTTTGTTAGGCCAGTGGGAGTACAGGCTTTGGTAATACCTATTATGATTTTCATTCATGAATCTGTAAGGGTGATTTTCAATTAGAGAAATTCCTGCACTTATTTATTTTTTTTCAACTATAATATCAAATATTTACCCTATAAGCATAAAGCACAAATGATTGAGCACAAGACAAGAACACATTCCTTTGGGATGGTGCTCACATTCTGTGGAGGAGAATGGTCATAAACAAATAAAATAATTGTAATTATGTTAGATGTTCATAAAATATTTTTGAAGAAAATAAAGCAAGATAAGATAGAGTATGTTGAGGATGGTGGCAGTGTGTGAAACAGTAGATGAGAGTAAAATTTTCTCATACGAAGTAGTCAGAGATGTCTCTGATAAGTTCTTAATTGAACAAAAAACTGAAAGAAATGAAGTATGAAGGAAAAGGAAAAGTGAAACCTTAGCCAGAGCCCTAGAACTGACCACCTGTTTCATTAAATGACACACAGGTACCCATGTCATGCATGGTCAGGTCCAATAACAATATATTTCCTTGGCACTGAAAGAAACCAAATTCCATAGGACAGAAATGACCCAAGCATGATTGTAGGCAGAATTTCCTGAAGGGAAGCTTTCCCTTCCCTCTAACTGCCGAATGGACTATGTGGGTTTCCTACCAATACAATTACTATGGGCTACAAATGGAGGCTAACTGGAGAAGGCAATGGCACCCCACTCCAGTACTTTTTGCCTGGAAAACCCCATGGACGGAGGAGCCTGGTAGGCTGCCGTCCATGGGATCGCGAAGAGTCAGACATGACTGAGCGACTTCACTTTCACTTTTCACTTTCATGTATTGGAGAAGGAAATGGCAACCCACTCCAGTGTTCTTGCCTGGAGAATTCCAGGGATGGGGGAGCCTGGTGGCTGCCATCTATGGGGTCACACAGAGTCAGACACGACTGAAGTGACTTAGCAACTGGCATTATACATGTGCATATATTCTGGGCTTTGCTTATTCTGAAAGAGAAGAAACTGTAGGGAAGCAGTTAAATTTTGAACAGAAAATTCTTTCATTTTGACTCACCAAGATATGCTTCTTTCGATCAACAAAAACATTTTACTGCTACTGATGTACGAGAAAGAACAAGAAAATGTAACATTACATGAATATATCACATCTTTGACCTGTTGAGCTATGTTCTCTAAAAGTTGGAATGGGAATTAAAACATTTCATATTTAAAATAGATGGGGGCAAGTTTTGAGAGACTGTTTACTCAATTAAACATGAAAATGTAAAGCAGAGAATGCACATACTTTTGTTTTTCCTGCTTTGTTTATCTTGGGACTAAAACCAAATTTGTGCATGCCAGTAGAGAAAGGTATCACTACATGAGACCTGCTATCTCAATCATTAACTTGGAGCACATTCCTAAAGATACTTTGGGAGTAGGTTATAACCTTATGTCATAAAACCAAAACAGGGCTAAGTGTAAATGAAGTCTATTGGTACACTGTAAAGGTAGTCTGTGATCCTTTACCAGAAAGATTCTATGATACTTTCCTGGAAATGGGGCATAGGAGAGACATTGGCAAGTCTATTGTTACTGTTTGCTTTATGAGTAAGCACTAGAGAACCATACCGTGGCTTAGAAGTTATGGCTAAAAGCAAGTACTAAATGGAAAGGTAGAGAGAGTGGCAAATGGGAAGGTCTCCCAGGAATGGATGCAATTATACTATCCCCCAAGAAAGAGATTTAGAGCAAGAAAATAATACTGTTTCCCATAATGCATGTCAACTAGTGGTTGATGTTGAGAGAATTTACTTGAATTGTTTTCTGCAGAGAAGAGAAACAGATGCCAGGTGAATTAAGAATTCTTCCTACAAACTCTATTTCATAATGGAATTTTCTCTGTTGATGAACTTAGTGGAAACTAGCTAAAACTACAGCTTGACTCATAACCTGTAGCCTTTATTTATTTATTTATTTTACCACTTTGGTTTTTTTTTTTTTCAGTGTCCTGAGAGAAACACTACCATTAATTGAAAAGGGAGGAAGATACCCTGGTCTAAAAATATTTAAAATAAAGGAAATCATGCAGACTAAATTCTCTGACCAGAATGGGTTGTTACAAATAAGTAAAAATAAAATGACCAGGAAATCTCTAAGAGTTGGAAATTAAAATATCTAATGTCAACAAATGTGTAATGGCTTGATCATCATTGGCACCCATAAGCCCGAAGTCCTAAGGGGATTTTAGGAGGATTCAGTTAATTCAGGTAGGCTGGAATGTGGAGGCCTATCATCAAGAATAAAGCAAACTGCTAACTTTCATTTCTGCCCAAGTTTGAGTACAAGTTGGTCAGAAACAAAAGGGTGATTTGGAGACTGAACAGCAACAGTAGCATTTTAGATTTTGAGGATCACATATTTTTGGTTATGTCTACAAACAGTCCTGTCTTATGATGTTTCTATTTACTATTTTTCAGCTTTATAATGGTGTGGAAACAATACACACTCAACTAGAATCTGTACTTTGAATTTTGAATTTTGTCTTTTTTTTGAACTGTCTCATGCTGTTGGGCCATGACTGGGAGCCGCAGCTCCCAGTCAATCACATGATCACAAGGGTAAATAACCAATATACAAATAACAATTTGGTGTCCATGAAACCATTGTTTTTCACTTTCATTGCTGTATTCAATAAATTATGATATATTTAATACTTTATTACAAAATAGGCTTTGTGTTAGATGGTTTTACCCAACTGGAGGCTATTGTAAGTGTTCTGAGCTTAAAGTAGTTAGGCTAAACTATAGTGTTCCATAGATTGGATATATTAAATGAACTTTTGACTAATGATATCTTCAAGTTACAATGGGTTTATTGGGACCATCATAATTCCATCATAGGTCAAGGAAGATCTGTATCCAAATCTCTAATATGCTGTCATAGACAATATGTAATTGAATGGGCACAGACAGATTTGACCTATGGACCATAGTTTGCCAGCCTCTGGATCTCATCATATATTCTGTGATAAATTTTATTAGGTAAAAAAGTTGGACATAGTGGAACTCAGAAATCAAAGAGGGAATTAATTTTTTAAAGATTTCATCAGTAGTTATTTTACATTGTTTACCTTATGTTTACATCTTCTGAAGTCACTGGGAAACCTAAAATTGTTTTTTATTGTTTCAACTGACTTTCACTCATGATGGCTCTTTCCTTGCTTATTTGACAATTATGAACTGTAGTTAATTTATAGGAATTTGTGGCCCAGATTGAAGGCAGAATTCCAAAGAGAATTTGCATTTGCTTTTACTGGATACCAGTGTGTGTAAAGAATTTGGGACCATTTAAAATTTTCAGTTTGAGGTTTCCCCAACTATGATGCTGGTTAATCACAGGCAAAGAGATTTATGATAGTAAATATCCAAGGAAGGCTTTATTAGTAGTATTTTTATTGTCATTATCATCATCATTACCAATCCGTTCCACTGAGAGCCCTGGCAAATATAGGTACATTTCCATCTCTTCTCTGTATTACTAAATGGACTTTTTCCAGTCACTTCTTCCCTTGTTCAGTTGCTAAGTTGTGTCCAACTCTTTGTGACCCCATGGACTGCAGCATGCCAGGCTTTCCTGTCCTTTGCTTTCTCCCAGAGTTTGCTCATACTCATGTCCATTGAGTCGGTGATTCTGTCCAACCATCTCGTCCTCTGTCACTCTGTTCTCCTGCCTTCAGTCTTTCCTAGGATCAGGATCTTTTCCAAAAAGCCAGCTCTTTGCATGAGGTGGCCAAAGTATTAGAGCTTCAGCTTCAGTATCAGCCCTTCCAATGAATATGCAGGGATGTTTTCCTTTAGGATTAGCTGGTTTGATCTTGCTGTCCAAGGGACTCTCAAGAGTCTTCTCCAGGACCACAGTTCGAAAGCCTCAATTCTTTGTCTCAGCCTTCTTTGTGGCCCAACTCTCATATCTGTACATGACTACTGGAAAAACCATATGACTATATGGACCTTTGATGGCAAAGTGGTCTGCTTTTAAATATGCTGTCTAGGTTTCTCATAGCTTTTCTTCCGAGGAGCAAGCGTCTTTTGATTTCATGGCTGCAGTCTCCATCTACAGTGATTTTGGATCCCAAGAAAATAAATCAGTCACTGTTTCCACTTTTTCCCCCTCTTCTATTTTCTATGAAGTGATGAGACCAGTTGCCATGATCTTAGCTTTTTGAGTGTTGATTTTAATTCAGCTTTTTCACTCTCCTCTTTGACCTTCATCAAGAGGCTCTCTGATTCCTCTTTGCTTTCTGCCATAAGGGTGTTATCATCTGAGGTTATTGATATTTCTACAAGCAATCTTGACTCCAGCTTGTGATTCATCCAGCCCAGTATTTCACATGATATACTCTGCATATGAGTTAAATAAGCAAGATGACAATATATAGCCTTGATGTACCCCCTTTCCCAATTTTGAACCAGTCTGTTGTTCCATGTCCAGTTCTAACTGTTGCTTCTTGACCTACATACAGGTTTCTTAGGAGGCAGGTAAGGTGGTCTGGTATTCCCATATACTAAGTGGTCTTAAGTTCAGGAGCTCCATTTTGCACAGTTTCAAAGCCTAGTTGTTTGATCACCATCCAGATCTTAATCTCCACATTCTTCAAAGAACTTATTATTGATAAGTTGAGAGTGCCTATCTACTTCATTCCTGTGTCTATCTTTTGGTTGCTTTTGAACTTAGTTTTGAAGTATTTGTGTAGTTTATTAGGCCTCTTGAAGCTTCAACACTATGAAGATTATAAAGTCTGTCACAATAAAAAGTGTTTATCTATATAAAATATGTATTCATATATATACATGTATACACACACACATATAGCATAAAATTGCAGATGGTACAGAGAATCCCTGGACTCTTTAGAGTCAAGCCTTAAGAATATCTAGTAATAAATTGTTAAAATTTGACAGTTTCTTTTGATTAAAAATAAAATTCAAAATTAAATTTTAATACAAAATTGTATATTCTAAATGTTGCTGTTAGATTATATTGGTTCCTTAATATAAAAATGAAATTTTTGAATTTTGTGGGTATGTTAGGATGAAGAAATATGAATAGTGATTAGAAGTTTACCACTTATAACTGGAAGTGGCATTATTGACATAAAGCAAAACTATCTGTTTGCCTTGCTAATTATGTGATGTTATTTGCTGCTTTTGATTAAATTGATAGTTTGAAGATAGTTATCAAGGAAAGGTTTATAAATATAGTTCCTTTTTCCATTTTTCATTTATTGATGTCTGTGAAATTTTTGCTATAGCACTGCGTTCTTTAGCTTATACAGAAATGAAGGAAAAGTTTATACTAGCTTCCTAAATTTGAAGAGAAATCTTTCAATTGAACAATAGGTTCAATAAAATATTCAGGATTGTGTAATATATGTTTAAACTAACTTTAGGTATTTTCTCTATGAAGCAGTCTCAGAGGTCCATATTTATATCAAAATTTTAAATGACATTAATTAGAGTATCACTTCAAAATATTCATAGTATATTTGACAAAGGAGCTTTATGGCTAAATGAATTGGCAATGCTCTGGGTTAAACTTAGTGACACAGGTTTCTTTACAGCACAATTTTTCAGAAACTTTGAAATGCAAATAGAGTATTGTGAATTTCTAAAATAAGGCATAACAAGCTGCATTTTGTACTCTAAATATGAAATCCTTTTCTCTTGGTGCTTCTCATGGGACAATAGATGGAGAACATATTTGTATCCTTTTTATACCATTTTTCTTTCTATTTAAATATGAAAGAAAATGTATACATATATTTTTGTGAATATTTCTTTTCCTTCATTGGATATACAGAAATTTATATAATTTGTGCTTAAAATGGAAGCTATGTATATAGAACATAGGAAGAATAAATTGTTTTTAATGTAAATTTATATTATCAAGATGACTAATAAGTAGAATTTGTTATATTTCTCATTTCTGTTCATCCTAAATATCCCCAAACAAACTGATGTATCACAGACATCAGGACTAAATCCCTAAATGCATAGAAATACTAGTGCCTAAAACATATATGTAAGCATGAACATGTTTTCCTCTGGGGGTTAGATTGAATAAACGAAAATTGAATTTTAAGATGCTAACTACTTATGTTAATACTATATCTTCTTCAGTAACAACATACATTCATTTTCTATTAAAAACTTTAATTAGTTTTCATAAAACTCAGTAACTAAAAATTAAATAAAATCTTAAATATTTTAAAACATATACCAAATCTTTGAAAATATTGTATCCTTTATGCTGACTGTCATGTAGTCACCAGGTGGTGGACTTTATGAATAACTCAATTTGTTTAGTTAATGGTACTATGTATATTAATACCTGGGAAATTTCACTCAACTTCCCTCAGTTGAGAATGGATTATCCAGTATTTTATAGAGGAAATATCTTTTATCTCCATCATATCACATGTTGTAAAGAATAAATAAATTTAGTTTTAAAAACAAAGATAGTTTCTGGTCTTACATTTAGATCTTTAATCCATTTTGAGTTTATTTTTGTGTATGGTGTTAGAAAGTGTTCTAGTTTCATTCTTTTACAAGAGGGTGACCAGTTTTCCCAGCACTGCTTGTTAAAGAGATTGTCTTTAATGCATTGTATATTCGTGCCTCCTTTGTCAATAAGGTGTCCATCAGTTCAGTTCAGTTCAGTTCAGTCATAGGTGCATGGATTTATCTCTGGGCTTTCTATTTGGTTCCATTGATTGATATTTCTGTCTTTGTGCCAGTACCATACTGTCTTGATGACTGTGGCTTTGTAGTAGAGCCTCAAGTCAGACAGGTTGAATCTTCCATTCTTCTTTCTCAAGATTGCTTTGGCTATTAGAGGTTTTTTGTATTTCCATACAAACTGTGAAATTATTTGTTCTAGCTCTGTGAAAAATACCCTTGGTAGCTTGATAGAGATTGCATTGAATCTATAGATAGCTTTGGGTAGTATACTCATTTTTACTATATTGATTCTTCCAATCCATGAACATGGTATATTTCTCCATCTATTAGTGTCCTCTTTGATTTCTTTCACCAGTGATTTATAGTTTTCTATATATAGGTCTTTAGTTTCTTTAGGTAGATATATTCCTAAGTATTTTATTCTTTTCATTGCAATGGTGAATGGAATTGTTTGCTTAATTTCTCTATTTTCTCATTATTAGTGTATAGGAATGCAAAGGATTTCTGTGTGTTGATTTTATATCCTGCAACTTTACTATATTCATTCTAATGAGGTGGTGAAACTGGAGCCTATTATACAGAGTGAAGTAAACCAGAAAGAAAAACTCCAATACAGTATGGAGAAGGCAGTGGCACCCCACTCCACTACTCTTGCCTGGGAAAATCCCATGAACGGAATGCATATATATGGAATTTAGAAAGATGGTAATGATAACCCTGTATGTGAGACAGCAAAAGAGACACAGATGTATAGAAGAGTCTTTTGGACTCTGTGGGAGAGGGAGAGGGTGGGATGATTTGAGAGAGTGGCATTGAAACATGTATAATATCATATATGAAATGAATTGCCAGTCCAGGTTTGATGCATGATACTGGATGCTTGGGGCTGGTGCACTGGGATGACACAGAGGGTGGTACGGGAAGGGAGGAGGGAGGGGGGTTCAGGATGGGGAACACGTGTATACCTGTGATGGATTCATGTTGATGTATGGCAAAACCAATGTAATATTGTAAAATAATTAACCTCCAATTAAAATAAATAAATTTATATTAAAAATAAAAAAATAAAAGCGAAGATAACGCATGCAAGTAGTAACTGGTATAGGGGGCTGGCAATCATCCTCCCCATGCCTTTGTATCTTGGCTAGAGAGAGCTGTGAGATGCAGGAGACTCAGGTTTGATACTTGGGTTGGGAATATCCCCTGGAGGAGGGCATGACAACCCATTCCAATATTCTTGCCTGGAGAATCACATGGATAGAGGAACCTGGCGGGCTATAGCTCAAAGGGTCACAAACAGTTGGATACAACTGAGCACATATCAAATATATACATGTAGTTTTACTTTAAACTTTTGTACAATATCCAATGAGTAACTTATAAACTCCTGATGTTAGGACCCCAAGGTAGACAATATCCTAGAAATCCCATTTAAGATATTTTAACATATATAAATACAAGTTACAATCGTATCTCATATTATCGCATATCTTTTGTGGTGTCCAAGTACATAGAAAGACAAAAGTGGACTATGGGTTTTAAAAAAATCATATACTTATTTAGCATATTGAGTTAAAAATTAAATTTGTAACCAAAACAGCTAAGAAAGTTCTTATGTACTTTTTCTGTTAAAATAATTTACTTCATTAAAACTGAGACTACAACACTTGTTTTTAGTTGTGGTTCTTTTCCTAATGTAATCCTATCCTCCAAATCTGTGACTAGCTTACTGAATAAGAAGAGTTGCCTTCCAGTGACTTTATGTTAATATACTTTGTGTATCTTTTGAAAATGAAGTATATGTCTAGATATGAGTAATAAAAAATATACATTAACACTCTAACAAAAACAAAAAACATTATTTGTAGAAAATTATTGCCGATTACATTGTTCCAACCAGTGTTTTCAATCAATTTTATTTAACTGAAACTCTACCCTACTGACTAAAAATCACATCAGTGATAATACAAAGGAAGAATGGCAAACTACATCATCGGCTTTGACTCCAGGAAGGTCAAGATACCAACCTTGGATTAATACGAGGAGGCCTTCATAACTTAAGGGACTCGAGAAAACACGCAAGTTGCCTGCAGTCCTAACTGTGATGAAAATCATCCACTGAAGTGGGTATTACTGTAAATCTTTGTCTACATGACAGATTTACATTTCCTTACCTCCATAAAATTCACCGTTAATGGCACAACACCTATTAAGCTGAGATATTTCTAGGTGTAGTACGTCATGGTATTTTCCTATATAGTTTACATTATTCTTGGCATTTCATGGCCTGTCTCATGAGATGGCTAAGAAGGAAAATATAGTAACTTGCACTCACTTCTCAAGGACAAAATGCCATGTCTTACCAGAGGAAACATTCAAAAAAGTGAAAAGCAAATATTGAGAATAATAAGATTGAAAAATGTGGCATATGCAAAATCTGGAGACTTAGGAAAAAACACTTCATTTTGTGGAATGCAATTTTAATTCATTACTGAATTCTCAGTTTTTTCAAAAGGGAAAAAATACACACTTACAAAAGTTCATTCTTAGAGCCTGGTTATGTACAGGGGAGAAAATATGATCTTTGACATAAACCCAGTCCAGAACTTGAGCTTCCATCAGTAATTGTATAGAGAAACCCTGGGGCCTCAAAAACATTTGAGTAAAACCACTGTAGCACTTTCTGACAATTCAAGCTGAGCAGGCTTTGTGTAACTGAGGCAATTAAAATGTCCAGGCTCTCCCTTGAGATACGTCAGTGCATTGAGAACCTGGGTTACTGAATAACTTAATTCTTATTCACATAGTGCCTGAGAGGAAAATAATTTCAATTCCTACCACACAATCTTTCTACTTTCTCTCGGGAAAAAAAAAAAAAAAGCAAACAGTTACAAGGATGTATTAAACTTCTGACATGTTGTTATGAAGCTTTTGGCCATAATGTAGGGAAGAAAATTCTATAAGCTAATGTCACTACATGTTAGGTGGGCTAAAAATAAATTTCAAAAACTAGATTGTAGCATCCCACAACTGAAAGCAATCTGTGTTTATTTTCTCTTTCAAAATGTTGATTTTTATATATGAGAGAGCTGCAAAATGACTAACTCAAGTTCATATTATTAACTAATGTAGAACTAAGACTTAAGAAAAGAGTATTCTTCAGAGTTTGAACCCAGATTAAGTTACAATCATGTTTGCTTCTCATGAAGCAACTTTGGGGATGTTATACAATAGAAAGGCCTTTGTGCCTTTGTACTGTGGGAAAGGAGAAACAGAGAAGATGAAGTTATTGAAATTCAAAGTAAAGTTTTAGAGTTTTTGTACTTCTTTTGAGTGTCACATATAGGACTGCCTGATCCATTTCTTTCCTTATAGGAAAATCCCTTTTATTTTATATTAGTAATAAAGGGCACTGTAGAAAGTCCTTACATGCAACAGTGTAATCATTACACCAAGTTTTGGGTGTATAGTGTTTATTAGCACTGCAAACTATTGGAAATAGCCATATAGATCTTGTGGAAAAGTCCTTTTATTATGGCTAATAATGCTTTCACATACTAAAGGTTCAGAAAATATTTATTTGATTTTCTTCTTTCGTAGGTATTTTTTGTTGAGCTGACATCTAGATAATCTGTCTGGTACATCAATGGCCTGAAAAAATGAATATGCTGAGATGTTCAATGTGTATCATGTGTTTATAGGTTTTTATATAAAAGGATTTTGTTGAGACTGTGCTGAACAATTTTACTATCTTCACAAAGCAGGGTGGGAAAGTTCTCATAATGCTAAGTATTAACAAGTAGTCTGTACTTCCTTTTGATTTACAGGAAAAGTGCAAGAATATTTGGGTTAAACTATTGTCCACTTGAAAATTTCCCAGATGTCAGTTAGGTCAAATCAAACCCACTATACAGAGATTGAATTGCTCTGATGGGTAGAATATTTCTATCATGAACCAATTATAATGGTATTTCCCATCCTTCCCTAAATTTATATGATGAAATCTCCAACTCCCAATGTGACTGTATTTGGAGATGGGGCCTTTATTGGGGTAATTTAAAGTTAATGAGATTGTAAGGGTGGGGCTCTAATACAATAGGATTGGTGTCCTTATATGAAGAGACACCAGAGGGCTTTCTCTCTTACTTCTCCCTGTGAAGGGACAGTAAGAATGTGGCCTCTGCAGACTAGGAAGAGTTCTCACCAGAAACAGACTCCATCAGGCTTTACCTCAGACAGCTCCAGAGCTGTGAGAAATATATTTTCATGTTTAAGCCATCCAATCAATGGTATTACAATATAGCAATCAGAACTAACGAATACAGTTGCCATTTAAAACAAAGACGTGTATTTAAATAAATACAAATAAGCATTTTGGGAAATTATTATATGCTTAAAGCTTTCAAAAATTGCATTGTTATTTTTTCTCCCTCTCCATATCTTACCTTTTTTTTTTTTTTTAAACTTATCTACATCTTAACTCATTGAGAGCAAACTATTCTTGGGAAATGAAAGACACACATACAAACTTATAAAAATAGATGAATTGCAGTCTTTCTACCAGCCCAATTCATTTGTAGATCCACTAAAAAAGAGATGAGAAGTTTTAAATAGAGTTCAATTATTTAAGAACATACTGTGTCATGGGCTTCTCCTTACTTAAATTTGTTTCTAATTTTGCCCTTTGGACCAAGCATATCATCTCCAAAGGCTTCATGAACAGCTACTGCTTGCATTTGAGCTGTTTAGAGACAGAAATGCTGTTTCTCCAAGTTGAGAAATTATGTTGGCATAGCATAAAACATAGATTTAAGTTAGAAATATGTTGGAAAAAGTTATTTCCTTTGCAACCCAAACAAATTAAGAGGAAGGAAAATATCACTTAGTAGAATTCAGGACTTGTGAAATTTTGAAAGAGTTCCAGAAATTTTAACAAAACCTAAAATGTTTCTTGGCATTTTTGCCCAAGGATGAATATTTTGGGAATCTAAATTAAACTTGTTGACAGAGATATACTGAGAATGTGTTAATGTATTGCTGTTTTTGTTTCTAGCTATAAGTACTGTCCTATGAGCTGAGGATTTGTACTTGAATATACTTACTACATATTTTTAAATCATGCTCATATGCCCATAGGGTAGAACATTCCACAATGCTTATAAAACTAAACAGAGAAAACCAAAATTAACAGATTTCAAGGTTACTGCTATGCTATATATCATCTACTAATTGAAGAGAAAGTGGCAGATGCTATGGAAGTTAAAAATTCAAGAAGACTGCTAAAAAGCTCTAAACTGCTTTAATTCTGTAGATGATATGTGCTTTTAGATGCTGTATCTGATTGCCTTGAGCCACTATTACAGCTAGTTGTTCATCTCCATTTTAGCCAGCTTGGACCATTGAGTTGCATTAGTATTTCAATTTTACATGAGGTATTGGAAAAGCCAAGTTGCAGCTCAGGGAAAATGGAATTTTAAAGTGCACAACAGGCTTTGTAGAAATGTCATGGAGGTTGAAGTTGTTATTGTTGAGAAAGTATAAGTCTAATTTTTAAAGCCAACTTTCTAAATTTAAAATTTAAAAATAAATTGTTGGTAGTTTGAATTCTAATTCTATAAAATAATCTTAAACAATTACAATTCCCAAAGCTTTTTCTCCTATATATTTGTAAGTAAAATAAAGTGCACACATCTAGCATAATTTTTGCATAAATGTTATTTCCTTTCCTTCTCCTTCTTTACAGAGGACTAGGAATGGAAGAAAGTAATTCTTTGACCTGCTTTGGCTACAGTGTGGATATTGCTCAGCTCTCTAATTTGGTGGTTATAAAGAAAGGAGAACAGTGGAAACATGCTGGGCTAATCTAGTGTCTCTGATCTAGGAAAAGGAACATCTGATTTCAGAATCTTTTGGAAAATGTGATGGCTAATTTTATGTCAACTAAACTGGGCTAAGGAATGCCCAGATAACCGGTAAAAGAGTGTTTCTGATGTGCCCATGAGAGTGTTTCAGGAAGGAGATTAGTATTTGATTCAATAAACTCAGGAAAAGATCCACCTTCACCAATGTGGGGGATTCCCTCATAGCTCAGTTGGTTAAGAATCCACCCGCAATGCAGGAGACCCTGATTAGGTTCCTGGGTTGGGAAGATCTGCTGAAGAATGGATAGGCTACCCACTCCAGTATTCTTGGGCTTCCCTTGTGGCTCAGCTGGTAAAGAATCTGCCTACAATGTGGAGACCTGGGTTCGATCTCTGGGTTGGGAAGATCCCCTGGAGAAGGGAAAGGCTACCTACTCCAGTATTCTGACCTGGAGAATTCCATGGACCGTGTAGTCACAAAGAGTCAGACACTACTGAGCGAATTTCACTTTCACTTTCACCAAAGTAGGTAGGCATAATCCAGTTCTTTGAGGACCCGAATGGAACAAAAGAGTGAAGGAAGGGTGAATTTTTTCTCTTTATTTCTTGAGCTGATACATCTATCTCTTTCTGCTCTTGGACATTGTAGATTTTGGTTCTTGAACCTTTAAACTCTGGGACTTATGCCAATGGTACTCTTCTTCTCAGGCCTTTGGCCCCAGACAGAATTATACCACTGGATTTCCTGGTTGCAGGTGGCAGACTGTGGGACTTCTCAGACTCTATAATTGCATGAGCCAATTCCTATTTTATATATATATATATGCTTCCTGATAGCTCAGTTGGTAAAGAATCCACCTGCAATGCAGTTCTTGGTTCAGGAAGATTCCCTGGAGAAGGGAAAGGAAATTCATACTTCAGTATGTGTGTGAAGTGTTAGTTGCTCAGTCATGCCTGACTCTTTGCAACCCCATGGACTATATGTGTGTGTGTGTATATATGTATATATATATAAAATTTATGTTTATATATCCATATCTATATATATTCTATTGGTTTTGCTTTTTCCATAGAATCTCAGTGCAGAGAACAAAGACATTGGAATTGAGACAAGTTCTAGCATACAATAGACAATAAAAATTTATTGAATGAGCAAGCTGATATACCTAAAGATAAGGGCCAACATATGTGCAAGTGATAACTGAACAAGCCAGAAACAGAAGTCATGGAGTGTATTAGTCTGTTCAGTTTGAACCACAGACTGGGTGGTTCAAACAATGAAAATTTCTCACAGTTCTGGAGACTAGAAGTTCAAGATCAAAGTGTCATCATGGTTGGTTTCTGGTATAGCCTGTCTTCCTGGTTAGCAGATGGTGGCCTTCTCGAAGGAGAGAGATCTCTCTCTTCTTCTTGTAAGGACACAAGTCCTATCAGATCAGGACCCTGTTACCTTTCCCAAAATAGTCATGTTAGAAATTAAGGCTTTGACATAAAAATTTGGGAGCTGATATAATTCAGTTAATAACATGGAGGAAAACTGAGATTATGCTTTAGGCAGCTGTTTATAACAATCCACACATCTTTCACCTTGAAAACTAGTTTTAGAACTGTAAAATCTGCTCTAATCTAGGATTTGCAGGGTGGAGATAGAAGGAATTTTAAGTGGTTCATTGTATCTATAGTATGCTTAAAACTTTCAGATTTGAGGATGCCAAAATAAATTTTTTTGAGAATGGCCTAAAGGACATTGCAGTGTCCAGAATGTGTGAATAAAGTTTTGTCTTCTTTTAAAATGTTTTGCTAATTCTGCTTGATGATGCTCAAAGCTAAGACAAGCTCCATGAGAGTTATGAACTTTTATACCGAGAAAAGATTTTCTAAAAATCTCCTTTAAAATTGTTCAGTTAGTATTCTGTGAAAAGCCATACCCATAGGACGTTGTATTCACCAAGATTCTTTGAGCAATAATAGGAAGAAATCTAACTTAAGGAAAACAACATTTTTTTAATTAGGAAGAAAATGACATAATTCATAAAAGAAGGGAAGACTGTTCTGCAGATCTCAGACATGGGACCTGGAGGCTCAGTGCTGCCAGATTTCTTTCTCTAGAATCTTATTTTTACCTTTCTGTGGCTATAGGCTCATCTTTTGGACTCTTCTGTATAAATACATCTCTCTAGATCAGAGATTGGAGAGGAGGAGAGAATTTTATCCAAAATGTTCATTTAGAAAACTACTAAGGAGAAACTCTTATTGGACTAATCTAGCCATGTAAACATCCCTGGAATAATTTCTGGGCTGGAGAATGAGCTACAGCTATGTGTGGATCATGTGTTTTCAAGTTTTTGACTAGAAAGGTAGGCTACTATCATTGGCAGTTCAAGTGGAAAGACAAAGACCTTATCACTAAGGGGAGAGGAAAGGTTACAGGTAAGAAAACTAACAAATATCTGTAAGAATCTACTCTCCAAATGAATGCACAGCACCCACATCTGTTTTCCCACATGTATAATTTTTAAAGGACTATGTGTTATGTCTAACTGCTTCATATATAATCACAAACTCTCTTACCCTTTCCCTCAAGGGGTAATAATCAAAACTGCTTAATTTAACCTTAAATCTAGACTCTTGGGAGATGAGATGTCATCTCTATCAAGCCCAGATGTGGTTTCTCACAGGCCGGTAATTTATGTATTGAATGGTATATTTGATCACCTGATACTCACAGCATGCAATGAAGATTTCCATTCAGCAAAGGTGGAGTTTCTCAACTTTGTCATTATTGATATTTTGGGTTGGGTAATTCTTTCCTTTTGAGAGCTGACCTGTGCATTGTGGACTGTGTAGCAGCATCCCTGGCTTCTACACGTCAGTCTCAGTACCACATCTCCACCTTTTCCTCATGTCATGATGAGGAAAAACATCTCCAAACATTACTGAATACCTTCTGAGGGGCAAAATCACTAACAGCAAGGAACCATAGAATTAGGGGGGAAATGTGAAGAATCATGAGTTGTCAGACGTCCAAACCACTATACTCATTAGAGTGGAGTAATTATGATCACTCTGTCTTTGGAGTCAAATTCTTTGGGTTTAGATTTTGACTCTATCACATGGTTTCAACGTTTGAGCAATAGACTTACCTTCTGTAAGCCTGTTTTCTTTTCCACAAAATAATGATAGAAACAATCTAATGAGATTGTTTTGAGATTCAATAAAACCTTAACACAGTGCCTGAACACGATATGATAAGTGAATTTCCCACTAGCATTGGCTATTATATTATCTAGCTAGGCTGGAACATTAAGATTCATTCACAGGTTGACTCACTTTCTAGAAAGCAGAGTGAGTTTCTTGATCATATATTTTGTTGTCCTGATTCTGCCAATGGGGAAAATTTCATTTTCCAATGTTCCTTATAGACATATCTAAAGAGCTATTAATGAGGCTTCACTGGCTGAAGAATGGTCTACCTCTAGAGAACAATCTTACTGTGACCATGTGGATTGCCTCCTCAGTTAAATAATTATGTACCATGGTTCATCAGGCTTGGGGTTTCTCTTTCCTAAGTATTTTTTTTTCTTTCCTTCCATCCTTTCTTCCATCCTTTCTTTTCTCTAGCCCCTCCTTCCTTCCTTTTTTTTTTTCATTCCTTTCCTGCCCCTTCTTCTTACCCTCTCTCTCTTAAGCTCTAAGTACATGCTTAGTCACAGTCATGTCTGACTCTTTGTGGCCCCATGAACTGTAGCCTGCCAGGCTCCTCTGCCCATGGAATTTTCCAGGCAAGAATACTGAAATGGGGTGCTGTTTCCTATTCCAAGAGATCTTCCCAACTCAGGGGTTGAACCCACACTCCTTTGTCTCCTACATTGGCAAGTGGATTCTTTACCACTAGGCCACCTGGGAAGCCCAAGCTTCCAAGGTCTATGTATAGTTGCCTGTAAATTTCATTTGTTGGAAATCTTTTAGCAGTAAATAAAATTAGAAATTGCATCTGGATCTTTGCTCTGCAGTTTCTGCTTCTTAGCAGGTCTTGTACCTTCTAAGTCTCTCAGGTCTCAGCTTGATTACCTTGGCTTAAATTGACTACCCAAATTAGG
This sequence comes from Aepyceros melampus, assembly GCA_006408695.1. NCBI lineage: Eukaryota > Metazoa > Chordata > Mammalia > Artiodactyla > Bovidae > Aepyceros > Aepyceros melampus. Next base: position 109,740 of record SJXQ01000568.1, on the reverse strand, counting down.
ATGAAACAACAGGCTGGAGTGGTAAGGCAGAGCTTTCCACTGCCCAGAACCTGTGTCTCCCTTGATGGTACTTCTCCACCAAGTAGGGAGTTCAGAACAGGAGATGTTTGGGGTAGCTTCAAACATATTTTATTGTTGGATATGTCCTCAAATCAGTAGCACATTCTACTGACTCTGAATTCCAGTCTCAACTGCTACAATGTTTCTCCCTTCCTTAACTTTGCAAACATTGTATAAGGCAAAGAATCCAAGTGTTGTGATTCTTTAGAATACACTGAATATAAAATTTTGCAATTATAATGCAATGGCCATGGGCAGAAAAACTCTTTAAAAAATCTATACTAACTATGGCCTTTTTGTTTCCAGATGGAGAAGTTTGGATCAAAACTCGTTTGGGAGTGGTATACTATCAGTGGCAAGTTTTGGTTCTCTCTGGATCCATTTTCTGTAGAGTAAAACTACCATTTTCTACTGGGATTGAGAAGGAACAACAACTTATTTTCATCCCCTGGGGTAGTCCTGGAAGACAGCTAGTGCCTCTACATGCTAAGACTTGATCCCGCATTGTAGGCTTGGCTTATCACTCTCTCAAGTGCTTTTTTAGCTCCCCCAATATTGCTACTGTTATGTTTCATTGTCTTTGTCTTTGTATGTTTATGCTGTTTACTATTTTTCTCAGAAAGTTTTCTGTCATTCAACTTCAGACTCAGAATATGTGTAAACTGTTATTTGTAACTTTCATACAGGTGTGAAGTGAAGTGAAGTAAAAATTGCTAAGCTGTGTCCAACTTTTTACAACCGCATGGACTATACAGTCACGGAATTCTCCAGGCCAAAATACTAGGGTGGGTAGCCTTTCCCTTCTCTAGGGGATTTTCCCAACTCAGAGACTGAACCCAGATCTCCTGCATTGCAGGCAGATTCTTTAACAACTGAACCACAAGGGAAGCCCTCCTATGGGTGTACTTTATAAGAAATCTCATTAGACTGTTGATCATTAAAAATACCTACAACTGGGGCAGCCCATATAAAGTTTATGCAGTAGCTCTGGTAAAATCCCATTGCTTAGATTTTCACTTTATCAGCATTCTTTAGGTAAAAAAGTTTGTATTTAATTTTCAGGTAAATTGATATAATGGATGAGTTCATATAAAAGACAGTCATTTTCTTTAAGCTCTTAATTTTTTGGAGACATCTCGATAATTTCATGTCACCATCTCTTTGCAGTGGTATGAATAGATTGACCACTGATTTGTAATGGAATTAGTCTGGTTTTTTCCAACATTTCTTGTGCTATCACTGGAGGAAAGGAATCTTATCACTGAAAGAACTATATTGATTTCCACAATAAAATATCACATCTTTTAATATTGAAAACTGCTTCAAACTTTGAAAATGCTAACAAAGATTTTAGTGAGAGGAAAAGGAAGATATTTCTATTTCCTGTTGTTATCCAGTGACCAAAATTGTCATCTATGAGTTTTTACTTTTGCAAACACAGATATACACTGACAAACGTTGCCTTGTGGCTTCTGACCATAATACATCTAATTAATTATACTAACAAATAGTAAAATAGTAGGTATATTTAAAAAATATCTAACTCCCATTTCCTCATTCCTGGTACTGCTTATTTAGACTTTAATTATGCTTATATCTCAGTGTTCTCATATTGGAGTTACCTATGGAGCTCTTAGCAAATGTTCAGGTTCTGGCCCCAACCTAGACCAATTAAAACTGAATCTCTGAGAATGGCATCTGGACAGCAGTACCATGTAAGCTGTTGTTGTTTAGTTGCTAAGTTGTATCCAACATTTTTGTGACTTCATGGACTGTAGCTGCCAGGCTCCTTTGTCCATGTTAAGCTCTACAAGTGGTCATATTATGCAGGCAGAATTGGAAAATATTGATCTCTCTTCTGTCCCATTGGAGCAATAAAATGAATATTTTTTTTTGCCTTCTGATGGCATATCTGGCTTTGACTTTCCACTGTTTCCTGACCTCAGGATCTATGAGATCTCTGGGTTCTGAGTATTAGTCCTTATTTTGCTTAGAGAGTCCTAATGCCAGGGAATTCTAACATTTAAGCATAAGGAATCCTAAAATATAAAATGGATTTAAGAGAATTTTGCTGTAGAAAAATGCTTGAAACACAAAACCTGTTTTGGACTTTCTGTCTAACCTGGTCAGAAACAGCATGAAGTCTTAGTTATTCAAAGCTGAATTATTTTAATTAATTTAAATTAATATCTGATTATTTGAATATATTTTATTAATGTATAAACATTCTTTAATGTTGTGGGTGTTTTATAATACTATATATAATATCATAATTTTTTTCTCTACAATATCTGTTTTGGTTTCCCTAGATAAGAAACTGATTTTTTCTTACCTAAGATATGCCGTATGTTACTTGGGGGTATCGGGTATTAAAAGCTTGTGGATACTATGAAGTCATGAAAAGCTGAAGGCTTTAGAATCTGGATTACTTTTGACATTCTAACATAATTGAATGATAAAAAAAAAAAAAGATAAAGACCTTAAAAGAGGACTTCATTGCTAACAGCTATTATTTATGGAATGTTGATTGTCATGGTAATAGAAGAAACAGAAATCATTTATTAAATATTCAATTATTTATTAAAAATATTTATTTGTGCCTACTATGTGGCAAGGCTTCCCTAGTAGCTCAGTCAGTAAAGAATCTGCCTGTTTTGCAGGAAATCTGGGTTTAATCCCTGGGTTTGGGATGATACCCTGGAAAAGGAAATGGCAAATCACTTCAGTATTCTTGCCTGGAAAATCCCATGGACAGAAGAGCCCAGCAGGCTACAGTCCATGGGGTCACAAAGTTGGACATGCTTAACGGCTAAACCACCACCGCTGTGTGGCAGGCAATGTATTAGGCATTTTAAACAGGGAGCCAGATTGAAAAAGATTGTGTGAAAACAAGTATGGAAATATGTATACTCTAATTTGTATGTCACAAATATTTTATTTATACTTAAGATATTTGGCTTCGTCTAATGATATTTCCTTATAAAATGGTTAAAAATGCCTCTTGGGACTCTTCAAGCCAGACTGGTTTCTGTCTTTCCGTGTTATCTAGGCCCCTAAAGTGATACACAAAAAAAATATGTAGAGAGAGAATGACCCTGGTTATTACTGAGAGCTTGATTCCTGAGAGTCACTGCTCCACCTAATTCTTGATCTGAATTCTTTACTTACCATCACTTTTTAATTGCCTTAATTATACTTGACCTTGTTTATCCTGGTTTGGGATTTGTTTCCCTCATTATTTGTCACATTTCTTGGATAATTTACTCCATCTTGTGTACATACCACAGATCCAAGACCAGAAGTGATATTTTCTTATGTCATAATCAATATTTTCCTGTGCAAATTTTGGAATCACTATGATTTGATTTTATCTCTACGGACCCCATAAATTCTCATGACCCTCAAGCTGTTTTCCTAATTTGTGCAAATCTTGAAGATGTTCCATAATTTAACATCTTGCTCATTATTTTTCACAAATAATTACTTTCTATAGTGAAAATTATTAATAAGTAGGAATTTCATTGGTACATTTTTTTAAATTAATTTTTATTTTTTAGTTTGTTTTGCTTTACAATACTATATTCATTTTGCTATACATCGACATGAATCAGCCATGAGTGTACATGAACTCCCAATCCCGACCCCCACCTCCCCCCTCCCGCCCCACACCATCTCTCTGGATTATCCCCGTGCATCAGTCCCAAGCATCCATATTATTTTTAAACTGTAGATTGATAGTAAAATTATTTCTTAAGACACTGGTTCTTATATAAAACATAAAATATTTTATTGTTGGATGTGTCTTCAATATGTTATGAAAATGTGTCATATAACTTTATTTTTGAATTTTCTTAATTAATAAAAGAGAATGAAACCATCTCTTTTAGAAGCCTTCTCTGATTCCTTCAGTCTGGAGTACACTCATAGCACTAGCAGTATGCCACTCTAAATCCACTTCCCAGATTGCTTCAAAATATCTATTTATGTTTTGTTTCCCACAAGTGCCTGCCAGTTTTTCTTTATAACAGAGGTCTGCCACATTGCTTGACTAAGGTAAAACCTCAGTGTTTGTTGACTTATGCAATAGGACAGGCTGTAAGCCAAAGATCAGCTTGATGTTAATGGCAAGCCCTGTTTCTTTTGGCTTATTTGTTGTGAGTTAGTCTTGTTCCAGAACAACCTAAGTATGTGATCATATGAGTTAGAAATGTGTGCCTTCTATGTTCTTAAAAGAATTTCAGCTTTGTTCAGATAGTGATCTATCACCCTGCAGTCCATATGACTCAAGGGAAATGGTCACATTTGAAGCTGTACGGTTAGTTAAGCATGGTTAACTATGTTTACATGTTAAGGTTAATGTGATGGTTAGTCTAGTAAGACAATCTTAAAAAATTCAAGCTTCTTTCCAGAGAATGATTTGGGGAATTCATAATTAAATTCCAAACACCTGGAACTTTCAGTGGGCTATTTTTTTGGCTGGCTGTGCTGGGTTTTCTTTGTGGTGTGCCGGCTTTCTTCAGTTGCATATTGGTTTCTTTAGTTGCGGGGCACAGACTCTAGAGCACACGGGCTGGCTGGTGGGCTTCTCACTCCAGTTGTGGCTCTCAGGCTTAGTTGCCCTCCGTGGCATGTGGGATCTTTATTCCCTGACTAGGGTTTGAACTTGTATTCCCCTACATTGGGAGACAGATTCTTAATCACTGGACTGTCAGGGAAGTCCCTGGTTGGGCTACTTATTTATTCAAGGAGTTGGCCTATTTGGATAGGAAGAAAAAATATCTACCCCACAATTAGGAAATTGAATTTTTTGTCCTGTCTTACTTTTTATACATGAACAAGAAAGCATATCACCACAATTGCTACCAGCAATCGTCTTGCTACCATAGAGAAGGTTTTCTAATAATAGAATTGACACGTAGAGGAGGGGAGAGCTGAGGTGATGCAGAGAAGCAGAGCTAGATCTGTAATGTATCATCCCTGGAGACTATCCCATTCTTTATTTATACTGTGTAAGAAAAATATCTTTCTATAAAGGCTGTTTGAATAATAACTGTTACCGTCTAGGTAACATAATGTTAAAAATATATAATAACAAATCATTTGTATCTGTTGACTTTTTTCCTGTAATTCAGGCTATAATCACCCATAACACCTTCAGCTATTTCTTCTCCCTACTTACTCAATGCTGTACCTCAAAATTTCTATTCATAACATTTCTCTTACTGTAAGGCCTGCTGATAATATCCTTTTGGTCCTCAACTTCCCCCAAGTAACTTATCAAGACCACTTTAGGATACATAAACTCCCTCTCTGAGAGAAATTTCAGTGCCAGTTGTTAAGATGTTACAATTTTCACATTTCCTGTCTTTCCATCACTGAGGATGCAAGAGACTACAGAATCCTAGAGACAGTATGACAGTGTTTAGGTCCTCAGATCTAGAGTTAGTCTGTTTTCAAATGTTGACTTCACTACTTAGTGACCTTGGGTGAGTTATTTAATCTTGCTTAAACTCAATTTCATCATCTACAACAAGGGTAGACAAACAGTGGCCCACAGACAAAATCCAGCTTGCTGCCTCCCAACTTTTTTTGTAATAAAGTTTTATTGGAATACAGTTACATTAATTTGATTTATTTGCAGCTTTTGTACCACAGTAGCAACTGAGTATCTGTGACAGAATGTAAGGCTGGCAAAGTTAAAAGTATTTGCTATCTACCCCTATACCAAAAATATTGGCTAACACCTGATCTATAAAATTATAGGATTAGTGGAGTCATCCACATAGATGGTTAGCAGGGCAGCTGGTAACCTCAGTAACCCTCACTTAGCTGTCATTACTGTTAATTACTAACTGTTGTTGTTAATAATAGTAATGATCAGGAAAAGGTCAGTGCCTACAAGTCAAAAGTTATTTGAATAAATAACCTCAGCACATTTTGCAGTTGAGGGGAATGACTACCACGAGGACACATGGTGTAATTTCACTGAACAATGTTTATAAGCAGGTTGAAGAAAATTTTTCTGGAGTTAGTACCCCAGGTGAGGTATAAATAATATTAGAAGGCTGAATTAATATATTTATACCACCCCAGTGAGACTGAGATACTTTAAATCTTATTTTTTATCCAGAGGAAAAAATGTTATTTAAAAATTATAATTTATTGCTATTGTTAATTCAATAATAACAATTGTGTTTGTGTTGCTTTAGAGGAGAGTGTTTGGCCAGACAGTGGAACAATTAATAGAATCTCTATTTCCCCTAAGAGGTTTATTTGTCATGTCAAAGTTACTCTGGTCTGGTACAACACAGATGGTGTTGTGACAGCACAAAATGATGAGTGCCACATTGTTCCTTCTAATGATCTTCTTCTCAATTCATCTTGTTTTGCAGCCTTGGATCTCTGCTACATGATTGTTTTGAAAATAGGGGGAATCAAGTAGGGAAAGTCACAGAAGAAGCTAAATTGTTATCTTTTTTTTTTTGATTGGTGTGTGGGTCCAGAATGCACTAAAACAATGTAAATATGAAAAAAAAAAAAGCCCACCATCTATGTCCCATAAATAAGAAAAAAAAGTACCTTAATACTTACTTTTTGAAGAAGGCAATGGCACCCCACTCCAGTACTCTTGCCTAGAAAATCCCATGGATGGAGGAGCCTGGTGGGCTGCAGTCCATGTGGTTGCTACTAGTTGGACACGACTGAGCGACTTCACTTTCACTTTTCACTTTCATGCATTGGAGAAGGAGATGACAACTCACTTCAGTGTTCTTGCCTGGAGAATCCCAGGGACGGGGAGCCTGGTGGGCTGCCGTCTATGGGGTCACACGACTTAGCAGCGACTTAGCAGCAGCAGCAGCAATACTTACTTTTATCAAAAACAGTGAAAGGGGACTTCCTTGGCAGTCCAGTGCTTAAGACTCCATGCTGCCAGTGCAGGGGGCAAGGGTTTGATCCCTAGTCAGGAAAGTAAGATCCCACATGCTGTGGGGCATGGCCAAGTAAGTCAGAAAGAGAAAAACAAATATCTTATATTAATGCATATGTATGGAATCTAGAAAAATGGTGCTGATGAACCTATTTGCAGGGTAGGAATAGAGACACAGACATAGAGAATGAACTTGTGGCCACAGCGTGGGAAGGAGAGGGTGGGTCGAATTGAGAGCATAACAATGATATACATACATTATCATGTGTAAAATAGCTGGTGGGAAGCTACTATAGAACACAACGAACTCAGCTCAGTGCTCAGCTCTACCTAGAGGGCTGGGAAAGAAGGGATGGGAGGAAGGCTCCAGAAGGAGAGGATATATGTGTATATAGAGCTGAGTCACATTGTTATACAGCAGAAACTAACACAAAACTGTAAAGCAATTATACTCCAATGAAAAAAATTTAAAAGCCTAAAAAACACAGTAGAGGTGTCATAGTTGTATACAAAATAAATTTACTAAACTAATCTAATCATTTCTGTGACATAGTGCTGGGTATGGTAGATAAAGAAAAGCTTTATATATAGTTAAAAAAAAGGATGTATAGTTAAATCGTGATTCTTTTGCTTAATTCACTAGTGCAAAGACACAAAACTAGTTAGAAAATTGAAGACAGAATCAATAAAAATAGTGTACATGTCAGGAGGGAAAACAAGTTCAAATAATGAAGAATATTAAATCCAAAAGGTGACATTATGATATTATGCTATTAACACATACTTTAATTTATTTATTTATTTATTATTATTTTTTTTCATCTCTTAGCTATTTTATTTATTTATTTATTTATTTTTTGGGAAACATTTCTGTAAATCTTTTTTTTATGCCCACCTTCCAAAGAACACAGACCCTGCAGGCCCGGTGACTAGACCAAAATTACATTTGAGGAGGGGACGGGCCATTTAGATGACAAATGGGCTTCAAGACACTGTCAGAAAGTCCGGGCGGGGGAAGACTATTAACGGTCACACGGAGGCAGCCGCATCTGTGATGCCAGAGCCGGTCGGTGGGTCCCCGTCGCTGTGTTTACCGCTCCTTAATGCGGTATTGTTTACTCACAATTAAACCCTTTACCATTAATTTAACTTTCAGATGCTGAAATTGGTCACACAGCCTCGAGTCTCCAGGCCCGGACAGATGTGTTCTACACACTTGTTTAAACACGGCGCTCATTAGGAGGTAATGCATGTATAGCAAGTTGATTACACCACAAAGCAGGACGCTTTATCACGGGGGCCTCTCCGGAGGCCGCGGGAGGGGCCGTCAGCTGCCGCTCTCATTCTAACCGCCCCCCTCCCGACCCCCACCTCCGTGCTGTGATTCATGGGGTCGCAAAGAGTTGGACACGACGGAGCGACTGAACTGAACTTTTTGTACTTAGGTTATTTCTGCTTATGTAGATGTTTATGTGTGTGTGTGTGTGTGTGTGTGTGTGTGCGCGCGCACGCGCTCAGTCACTCAGTCATGTCCAACTGTTTGTGACCCCATGAGCTGTAGAATGCTAGGCTCCTCTGTCCATGGAATTTTCCAGGCAAGAATACTGGAGTGGATTGTCATTTACTACAACAGAGTATCTTCCTGACCCAGAGATTGAGCCTATAATCTCTTATTTCTCCTACACTGGCAGGTGGATTCTTTCCCACTGCACCACCTAGGAAGCCCACTCAATGCCAAATCAAGTTTCCTTCATCCTGTACATCTTCCCTAAATAAGCAAAATAATTGTAAAAATTTAAGAAGAGATTTTCTCAAATATAACTCTTAGGAACATTCAACATATAGGTAAACAGTCAATTTTAGATTAACAATAAGTTTCAGCATTTAAAAAATAATATTAAAGTAGGTAATTATGCCAGCTTCCTAGGCATGAGAAAGATGATGACTTTCACAAATATACACCTATTAAATCTGATAGTACTTAGCTTGAGTGGCAGTTTAGATTCCTCATCCAGCCAATTTTGTTCTATATTCTTAACATTCCTAACTAAAAGTAGAAAATCTTATCTCACAATGAGGGCATTATGAGGTTTTAATTATTAGATCACTCTGGATATTTAAATCATATTTCTTTCTGAGTCAATGAAACTTTTCCATTTCGAATTCAGATTCATTAGTTCCTGATCCATTCTTTGTTTACTTTCAACTTGGGAACATCTGTTCTATTGTTGTATGTGGAGGTTGTTTGTAAATTGCTTGAATTTTTTTTAAACCTATTTCTTTCTCCAGTCAATGAAAAAAAAAGTTCAAATGCTAAGAAAGAGTGAGATTCTTTCTGAGTGACTGATTTAAGAAATTCTCCTGTTTTGTTTTTGTCTTCATCAATAAAATTTCTGCTATTTTGGTGCTGAATTGATGGCTTTAGATCCTTTAAGATACTGAACATATCACTGACAGGTACCACTAAAGAAAGCCATGTGTAATCATTCAAATGATTTTGCCAGGCATTATCATTGTCAAGTGTTTTTCATCTCATATTCTATTCTGAATTTGGTTAATGAAATTTTTCCTTGTTAATTAGTATGCTTCAATGTGGGAAGTTATTTGTCTAATTATTGTTGGTTTCTTGATACAATATGCTGAAAGATATACATGCTCAGTGGATGAAATGTGGTCATAATGAAGGTTTTCACAATTTTTTCCTCTGGATATGACAGTGTGGTGGATTAGCATACAAGTATCACTTTTAAAAATTGTTGAGTAGTGCTTTTCCTTGTTAGACACAAAAAAGCTGTTCTGTCAAGAGTAATCCCAGTATATACTACAAACTAAAAATATTATCCCCTGTAGCACATTTTTCAGCAATAAACTATTATAAAAAGCCATCAGGGACTTTTCTCTCTTATACTGCACATAGCAAAAGGCTTATTCACATGTTTTACATATGCATGGTGTTACCTATTGCAAAATGAAATATGGACATAATATTTTAGTAATTGCTTTTCCATATTATTTGCCATGGATATGTTTGCCCAACTTTTGGTTACGCCTTAAAAGGTAAGCACTCTCTTTTCTTTGTTTGGACAGAAGGGCATATTAGGATAGACCGCTGGGACCTAGAGATGGAATGATGTGTTTAGAAGGGTAGAGGCCTCCTTCTAGCCCTGGATTCTATGTGACTGAGAGATAAAACTTTGATCTTGTTAATCAGTTTTATTTATGCCTCTCACAGTAACTTAGCTGTGCTCTAATTAATATGAATACAAAATCTCCTGAGGAAAATTTATATCAATAGTGATGAATCTAACTATCTATATCCATAATCATTAGAATTTCTTGGAGTCTCATCTATTTAATCTATAAAATATAGATGCTAGCAGCTACTTCACATGGTGGTTGTGAGGATTAAGTGGTATAAAATATAGAAATGCTTTAGCATAGTTTGAGGAGCTATGAATAAGTACTCAATAAATTTTAACTGTTACTATTGAATTTACTATTTAGATACTTTGGATAGTCACTAAAATAATCATTAATTTATTATTCTTTTGAATTGAAATTGTATTTAATGGAATAAGTTTCAGATAACTTTCTTGTTGCTTTAACTTGTTTGATGCTGGAATATGCTTTAGCCTGGCTCTTGACCTAATAGATACATCTCCAACTAACCAATGCACTTCTCAACCAGTGCTTGTAGGGCCCTTAATTCTTTCAGCTGAGTTCTAATCTCTCTGTGTTTTATGCATTAATTAAAACAATAGTTGTAAATTGATTGGTATACAGATAGTGCTCAATAAATGATAATAATTATTTTCAGTTATTATTTCTCCTTCACTTCAGTGATGAGGAAGAAAGATTCAAAGATGTTAGGTGACATATTCAAAGTTTCTTCCATTTTTGATGCATTATTTACCCTTGGTAAAAGTAGAACAAATCAAACTATGCAACAAGGGATTTGTTGAAAGGGTTTTATGGTAACTAACAGAACCAGTGGGACAGCTGATTACTCAAGTCTGTGGAAGGATAGAAAATTGAGATATTCATGGTACTTGATGGCTGACAAAAAGACCATAATGCTCTCATACTGTCTCCCTCTTGTTCAAGAAAATTGCATATACCTGGAGTTTTCAATTATCCAGTTTCTCAATATTGGAAGATGTTTTCCTACTATGGGAAAACTTCAATCATGTGGATATTTTGTATACACAAATAAGCATTATTTTATAATTATCACGTAATGATGTGGCTTGAGGTACTTTAGAAATCTCATTGATTTCTTAGCTCTTTGCTGTATCCTAATAAATAAATTCACTGGAGAGGAGAATATGAAATGGAAGTGTACATTTTATTGCACATAAGTTAGATGCAATATTTACTACAGCACATAGAACCAATCACATTATTAGGCATTTTAAATTATTTACCAATTATAAAAAGTCAATATGCTTCTTGGCAACTTCAGATCAGTGTTGAATTTTTTTTACAGCAATTAACTTTAAATGTCCATAAATCATTTTTAAAAAAGTATATTGCCATACTGTTTTAAGAGATTTGAATTTTGGGGCAGTTTTCTACTGAAGACCTGCTGAATTAATTACAATTAAAATTAATTTGGATTTTAAATTCCACAGGGAAGGATTTGATAAAAAATTTCATATAAAATGTCATTCATCATACATTAAAATAAGCATCGTGGTTAGAAGTTGGACTCAAGAAGTAGATGTCAGGATTGAATCCTGATTTTGCCACATACTGAGTTTATGACCATGGGAAATGACTTAAAACCTTTGAGCCACAGTTCCTAACTGCAAATCAGAATAACAAAGATAGCTACTTTGTAGAGTTCTTGTGAGCACTGAGTGAATTAATCAGTGTGAAGTCCATAGAATAATGGTCATTGGTATGATTATTACTCTATAGAAGCATAATTTGAAAATATTTGCCTTGTCAATCTGAAGCTTTGTGTCTTCTGCAATTTTCTAGAATATTTGGCCTAATCTTTCTAATATGGTCTTTGGGTTCTGATTGCACATATGTTAGAGCTTTTCACCATATTTTATATTTCTTTTATGATCTTTTTTGTATTTCCACCATTTTCTCTTTATATTTCAGTATGGATATTTTCTACTGGCCTGTTTTCTTCACTTCAGCTATATCTGTCTAATTTGCTATTAAGTCAATTCAAATTTTTGATTTCAGTTACTGAAATTTTAGTTGGAGAATTTTCGTTTGGTTCTTTAATATATTTTCTGAATTTCTGCTGATTTTGCAACCTTCTTTTTCTTAAACATATTAATAGCACACATTTAAACTTCATAGTTAATAATTTTGATACATATTTCACCTCTTTTGGAAAGTTTACACTACTTCACTTTTATAAAAGATCTAAACTAGTACTTGCTTTTGCTAACAGACAGAAATCTGAAGAGGACTTTGCTTTCACAAAAACAGGCAAAAGGGAGAAGCAGATCTTAGCATTTGTTTTGCCATTGTAAAAGCAGTATGCACCCCTAGCAGTGAGATGGTATAACCAAGTTCTTTCCCGGGGAACTACACCCAGCATCTCAGCATCAAGCTGTTTCTGAGAACTCTGTGCTTTATCTTGATTTATCTTGTGCATCCATTAGCAAGATGTATCCTTAGGAAACTGCGTCTATGACTTTTGCTATTTTGGCTTCACAGAAATGCTCTACTTTTGGATAATGGGGAAAACCTGTATATGGATCTTTTGTGGGCATGTTTCTATTATCTCTTTTTTCTTTTTCTTTTTAGTATTTTGATCTTATTGTCTGATATGCTAGGTAGCTTTTGGTTAGATGCTGGATGTTGTAATTATTTTGGTGTTCTTTATGGCCTTAATAATCTTTTCTTTCTTTAGCAAGAACTTATTGTTGCTTCTGGCAAACTGTTAGGGAACATGCAGATCAATAATCTTATTTCAGTTCTTCTAAAGGTAAGATGACTTATAATTAGCTCTGTATCTACAATATAGCCATTGAGGGGTCAAGCAGGAATCTTGGGGTGTTTCTTATGATCCTTCTTGATGCTTCCTGAGCTTGAAAAAAAAGTGAAAGTGTTAGTTGCTTAGTAGTCATGTCTGACTCTTTTGACCCCAGAGGAGCTTGCCAGGCTCCTCTGTCCATGGAATTCTCCAGAAAAGAATATTAGAGTGGGTAGCCATTCCCTTCTCCAGGGGATTTCCTGACCCAGGATTAAACCTGGGTCTCCTGCATTGCAGGCAGATTCTTTATCATCTGAGCCACCAGGGAGGCCCCTTCCTGAGCCTCAGTTCAGTTCAGTTCAGTTGCTCAGTCATGTCCGACTCTTTGTGACCCCATGAATCGCAGCACACCAGGCCTCCCTGTCCATCACTAACCCCCAGAGTGTACTCAGACTCATGTCCATCGAGTCAGTGATGCCATCCAGCCATCTCATCCTCGGTCATCCCCTTCTCCTCCTGCCCCCAATCCCTCCCAGCATCAGAGTCTTTTCCAATGAGTTAACTCTTCGCATGAGGTGGCCAAAGTACTAGAGTTTCAGCTTTAGCATCATTCTTTCCAAAGAAATCCCAGGGCTGATCTCCTTCAGAATGGACTGGTTGATCTCCTTGCAGTCCAAGGGACTCTCAAGAGTCTTCTCTAACACCACAGCTCAAAAGCATCAATTCTTCAGCGCTCAGCTTTCTTCACAGTCCAACTCTCATATCCATACATGACCACAGGAAAAACCATAACCTTGACTAAATGGACTTTAGTCAGCAAAGTAATGTGTCTGCTTTTGAATATACTATCTAGGTTGGTCATAACTTTTCTTCCAATGAGTAAGCATCTTTTAACTTCATGACTGCAGTCACCATCTGCAGTGATTTTGGAGCCCCCCAAAATAAAGTCTGACACTGTTTCCACTGTTTCCCCATCTATTTCCCATGAAGTGATGGGACTGGATGCCATGATCTTCGTTTTCTGAATGTTGAGCTTTAATAAAGCCAACTTTTCCACTCTCCACTTTCAATTTCATCAAGAGGTTTTGTAGTTTTTCTTCACTTTCTGCCATAAGAGTGGTGTCATCTGCATATCTGAGATTATTGATATCTCTCCCGGCAATCTTGATTCCAGCTTGTGCTTCTTCCAGCCTAGTGTTTCTCATGATGTACTCTGCATATAAGTTAAATAAGCAGGGTGACAATATACAGCCTCGATGTACTCCTTTCCTATTTGGAACTAGTCTGTTCCATGTCCAGTTCTAACTGTTGCTTCCTGACCTGCATACAGATTTCTCGTTACCATCTTTCTAAATTCCATATATATGTGTTAGTATACTATATTGTTGTTTTTCTTTCTGGCTTACTTCACTCTGTATAATAGGCTCCAGTTTCATCCACCTCATTAGAACTGATTCAAATGTATTCTTTTTAATGTCTGAGTAATACTCCATTGTGTATTGGAGTGGATAAGCTTTCTTATCCATTCATCTGCTGATGGACATCTAGGTTGGTTCCTTGTCTTGGCTAGTATAAACAGTGCTGTGATGAACATTGGGGTACACATGCCTCTTTCAATCTGGTTTCCTTGGTGTGTATACCCAGCAGTGGGATTGCTGTGTCATAAGGTAGTTCTATGTCCAGTTTTTAAGGAATCTCCACACTGTTCTCCATAATGGCTGTACTAGTTTGCATTCCCACCAACAGTGTAAGAGAGTTCCTTTTTCTCCACACCCTCTCCAGCATGTATTGCTTATAGACTTTTGGATCACAGCCATTCTGACTGGTGTGAAATGGTATCTCATTGTGGATTTGATTTGCATTTCTCTGATAATGAGTGATGTTGAGCATCTTTTCATGTGTTTCTTAGCCATCTATATGTCTTCTTTGGAGAAATGTCTATTTAGTTCTTTGGCCCATTTTTTGATTGGGTCGTTTAATTTTCTGGAATCGAGCTGCAGGAGTTGCTTGTATATTTTTGAGATTAGTTGTTTGTCAGTTGCTTCATTTGCTATTATTTTCTCCCATTCAGAAGGCTGTCTTTTCACCTTGCTTATAGTTTCCTTTGTTGTGCAGAAGCTTTTAAGTTTAATTAGGTCCCATTTGTTTATTTTTGCTTTTAGTTCTAATATTCTGGGAGGTGGGTCATAGAAGATTCTGCTGTGATTTATGTCAGAGAGTGTTTTGCCTATTTTCTCCTCTAGGAGTTTTATAGTTTCTGGTCTTACATTTAGATCTTTAATCCATTTTGAGTTTATTTTTGTGTATGGTGTTAGAAAGTGTTCTGTTTCATTCTTTTATAAGTGGTTGACCAGTTTTCCCAGCACCACTTGTTAAAGAGATTGTCTTTAATCCATTGTATATTTTTGTCTCCTTTGTCAAAGATAAGGTGTCCATAGGTATGTGGATTTATCTCTGGGCTTTCTATTTTGTCCCATTGATTGATATTTCTGTCTTTGTGCCAGTACCATACTGTCTTGATGACTGTGGCTTTGTAGTAAATCCTAAAGTCAGGCAGGTTGATTCCTCCAGTTCCATTCTTCTTTCTGCTTTGGCTATTTGAGTTTTTTTTTTTTTTTGTATTTCCATACAAATTGTGAAATTATTTGTTCTAGCTCTGTGAAAAATACCATTGGTAGCTTGATAGGGATTACATTGAATCTATAGATTGCTTTGAGCAGTTTACTCATTTTCATTATATTGATTCTTCTGATCCATGAACATGGTATATTTCTCCATCTATTAGTGTCCTCTTTGATTTCTTTCACCAGTGTTTTATAGTTTTCTATATATATAGGTCTTTAGTTTCTTTAGGTAGATATATTACCAAGTATTTTATTCTTTTCATTGTAATGGTGAATGGAATTGTTTCCTTAATTTCTCTTTCTATTTTCTCATTATTAGTGTATAGGAATGCAAGGGATTTCTGTGTGTTGATTTTATATCCTGCAACTTTACTATATTCATTGATTAGCTCTAGTAATTTTCTGGAGGAGTCTTTAGGGTTTTCTATGTAGAGGATCATGCCATGTGCAAACAGTGAGAGTTTTACTTCTTTTCCAATTTGGATTCCTTTTATTTCTTTTTCTGCTCCAATTGCTGTGGCCAAGACTTCCAAAGCTATGTTGAATAGTAGTGGTGAAAGTGGGCACCCTTGTCTTGTTCCTGACTTTAGGGGAAATGCTTCCAATTTTTCACCATTGAGGATAATGTTTGCTGTGGGTTTGTCATATATAGCTTTTATTATGTTGAGGTATGTTCCTTCTATTCCTGCTTTCTGGAGAGTTTTTATCATAAATGGATGTTGATTTTGTCAAAGGCTTTCTCTGCATCTATTGCGATAATCATATGGCTTTTATTTTTCAATTTGTTAATGTGGTGTATTACATTGATTGGTTTGTGGATATTGAAGAATCCTTGCATCCCTGGGATAAAGCCCACTTGGTCATGGTGTATGACCTTTTTAATGTGTTGTTGGATTCTGATTGCTAGAATTTTGTTAAGGATTTTTGCATCTATGTTCATCAGTGATATTGGCCTGTAGTTTCTTTTTCTTTTGTGGCATCTTTGTCAGGTTTTGGTATTAGGGTGATGGTGGCCTCATAGAATGAGTTTGGAAATTTACCTTCTTCTGCAATTTTCTGGAAGAGTTTGAGTATGATAGGTGTTGCCACTGCTGCTACGTTGCTTCAGTTGTGTCTGACTCTGTGACCCCTCAGACAGCAGCCCACCAGGCTCCTCCATCCCTGGGATTCTCCAAGAAAGAACACTGGAGTGGGTTGCCATTTCCTTCTCCAGTGAATGAAAGTGAAAAGTAAAAGTGAAGTCGCTCAGTCTCTTAGCTACCACATGGACTGCAGCCTACCAGGCTCCTCCATCCATGAGACTCTCCAGGTGGGATTTCCCAAGCAAAAATAGTGGAGTGGGTTTGCCATTTCCTTCTCCAAGGTGTTAGCTCTTCTCTAAATTTTGGTAGAATTCAGCTGTGAAGCCGTTTGGACCTGAGCTTTTGTTTGCTGGAAGATTTCTGATTACAGTTTCAATTTCCGTGCTTGTGATGGGTCTGTTAAGATTTTCTATTTCTTCCTGGTTCAGTTTTGGAAAGTTGTACTTTTCTAAGAATTTGTTCATTTCTTCCACATTGTCCATTTTATTGGCATATAATTGCTGATAGTAGTCTCTTATGATCCTTTGTATTTCTGTGTTGTCTGTTGTGATCTGTCCATTTTCATTTCTGATTTTATTGATTTGATTTTTCTCCCTTTGTTTCTTGATGAGTCTGGCTAATGGTTTATCAATTTTATTTATCCTTTCAAAGAACCAGCTTTTGCTTTGTTGATTTTTGCTATGGTCTCTTTTGTCACTTTTGCATTTGTTTCTGCCCTAATTTTAAAGATTTATTTCCTTCTACTAACACTGGGGTTCTTCATTTCTTCCTTCTCTAGTGGCTTTAGGTGTAGAGTTAGGTTATTTATTTGACTTTTTTCTTGTTTCTTGAGGTATGCCTCTATTGCTATGAACTTTCCCCATAGCATTGCTTTTACTGTGTCCCACAGGTTTTGGGTTGTTGTGTTTTCATTTTCATTCATTTCTATGCATATTTTGATTTCTTTTTTGATTTCTTCTGTGATTTGTTGATTATTCAGAAACGTGTTGTTCAGCCTCCATATGTTGGAACTTTTAATAGATTTTCTCCTGTAATTGAGATCTAATCTTACTGCATTGTGGTCAGAAAAGATGCTTGGAATGATTTCAATTTTTTTAATTTACCAAGGCTAGATTTATGGCCCAGGATTTGATGTATCCTGGAGAAGGTCCCGTGTGTGCTTGAGAAAAAGGTGAAATTCATTGTTTCAGGGTGAAATGTCCTATTGATATCAATTAGGTCTAACTGGTCTATTGTATCATTTAAAGATTGTGCTCCCTTGTTAATTTTCTGTTTAGTTGATCCATCCATAGGTGTGAGTGGGGTATTAGAGTCTCCCACTATTATTGTGTTATTGCTAATTTCCCTTTTCATACTTGTTAGCATTTGTCTTACATAGTGAGGTGCTCCTATGTTGGGTGCATATATAATTGTTATATCTTCTTCTTGGATTGATCCTTTGATCATTATGTGATGTCCTTCTTTGTCTATTTTCACAGCCTTAGTTTTAAAGTCTATTTTATCTGATATGAGTATTGCTACTCCTGCCTTCTTTTGGTCTCTATTTGCATGGACTATCTTTTTCCTTCACTTTCAGTCTGTATTTGTCCCCTGTTTTGAGGTAGGTCTCTTGTAGACAACATACATAGGGGTCTTGTTTTTGTATCCATTCAGCCAGTCTTTGTCTTTTGGTTGGGGCATTCAACCATTTACGTTTAAGGTAATTATCAATAAGTATGATCCTTTTGCCATTTACTTTATTGTTTGGGGTTCGAGTTTATACACTCTTTTTGTGTTTCCTGTCTAGAGAATATCCTTTAGCATTCGTTGGAGAGCTGGTTTGGTGGTGCTGAATTCTCTCAGCTTTTGCTTGTCTGTAAAGCTTTTGATTTCTCCTTCATATTTCAATGAGATTTTTGCTGGGTACAGTAATCTGGGCTGTAGGTTATTTTCATTCATCACTTTAAGTATGTCTTGCCATTTCCCCCTGGCCTGAAGAGTTTCTATTGAAAGATCAGCTGTTATCCTTATGGGAATCTCCTTGTGTGTTATTTGTTGTTTTCTGCTTGCTGCTTTTAATATTTGTTCTTTGTGTTTGATCTTTGTTAATTTGATAAATATGTGTCTTGGGGTGTTTCACCTTGGGTTTATCCTGTTTGGGACTCTCTGGGTTTCTTGGACTTGAGTGATTATTTCCTTCCCCATTTTAGGGAAGTTTTCAATTATTATCTCCTCAAGTATTTTCTCATGGTCTTTCTTTTTGTCTTCTTCTTCTGGGACTCCTATGATTTGAATGTTGGGGCATTTAACATTGTCCTGGAGGTCTCTGAGATTGTCCTTATTTCTTTTAATTCATTTTTCTTTTTTCCTCTCTGATTCATTTATTTCTACCATTCTATCTTCTACTTCACTAATCCTCTTTTGCCTCTGTTATTCTACTATTTGTTGCCTCCAGAGTGTTTTTGATCTCATTTATTCCATTATTCATTATATATTGATTCTTTTTTATTTCTTCTAGGTCCTTGTTAAACCTTTCTTGCATCTTCTCAATCCTTGTCTCCAGGTTATTTATCTGTGATTCCATTTTGATTTCAAGATTTTGGATCATTTTCACTATCATTACTTGGAATTCTTTATCAGGTAGATTCCCTATCTCTTCCTCTTTTGTTTGGTTTGGTGGGCATTTTGCCTGTTCCTTTACCTGCTGGGTATTCCTCTGTCTCTTCATTTGTTTATATTGATAAGTTTGGGGGTGGCCTTTCTGTATTCTGGCAGTTTGTGGAATTCTTTTTATTGTGGAGTTTCCTCAATGTGGGTGGGGTTGTACAGGTGGCTTGTCAAGGTTTCTTGGTTAGGGAAGCTTGTGTTGGTGTTCTGGTGGGTGGAGCTGAATTTTTTCTCTCTGGAGTGCAATGAAGTGTCCAGTAATGAGTTATGAGATGTCAATGGTTTTGGAGTAACTTTGGGCAGCCTATATATTGGGGCTCAGGACTGTGTTCCTGTGTTGCTGGAGAATTTGTGTGGTATGTCTTTCTCTGGAACTTGTCGTCCCTTGGGTGGTGCTTGGTTTCATGTAGGTATGGAGGCTTTTGATAAGCTCCTGTCAATTAATGTTCCCTGGAGTCAGGAGTTCTCTGGTGTTCTCAGGATTTGGACTTATGCCTCCTGCTTTTGGTTTTCAGTCTTATTTTACAGTAGTCTCAAGACTTCTCCTTCTATACAGCATCACTGATAAAACATCTAGGCTAAAGATGAAAAGTTTCTCCACAGTGAGGGACATCCAGAAAGGTTCACAGAGTTATGTGGAGAAGAGAAGAGGGAGGAGGGAGTTAGAGGTGACCCGAATGAGATGAGATGGAATCAATAGAGGAGAAAGCAAGCTAGCCAGTAATCACTTCCTTATGTGCACTCCACAGCTGGATCGCTCAGAGATGTTCAGGGAGTTATACAGAGAAGAGAAGAAGGAGGAAGGAGACAGAAGTGGCCAGGAGGATAAAAGGGGGGGAATCAAAAGGAGAGAGACAGATCCAGCCAGCAATCAGTTCCCTAAGTGTTCTCCATCGTCTGGAACACACAGAGATTCACAGAGTTAGGTAGAGAAGAGAGTGGGTAGAGGGGGTAGAGACAAAGAGGCGACGTGGTGGAGAAAAAGGAGAGTTCAAAGGGGGAGAGAGCAGTCAAGCCAGTAATCTCACTGTTAAGTAAAAATGGGTACTGAATATTGGGTTATTAAAGGTACAAAATTGATAACAAGTACCAAAAAGCAAAGATTAAAAATCTAGAGTAGAGTTGGAATTTCAAAAATACACTATTAAAGAAAAGAAGAAAAGAAAGAAAACAAAAAAAAACAAAGTCACACACACACACAAATATATATATATATATATATATATATAAATAAATATATGAAGTTTGTTTTAAAAAATAGGGTCTTTTTTTTTTTTTACTTTTTCCAAAATAAATAAATAAATAAATAAAGGCAAATGGTGACCAATGGGGGAATTAGGTTGAGAGAATTTAGTTAGAAGGTAAAGATGTCTACTGAGGTCAGAGGATTAAATTACAATGGAATACCTGTATATAAGGTGTTAAATTGTTAAATACACATGTATATGATTGTGTGAGGTTTTTTTTAATATGTATGTGTATAAATTTATACACACTCACACACACACACAAATATATATATATATATATATATATATATATATATAAATAAATATATGAAGTTTGTTTTAAAAAATAGGGTCTTTTTTTTTTTTTGCAAAGTAATAATAGGTTACAAAAGTGAAAATTAGAGTAATAAAAGACTTACAAATTAGAAAAGAAAGAATGATTGTAAAAATATATCTAGGACTTTTTCTGGTGTTGTTGTGGGTATTGTGGGGTCAATTCATTTTTGGATAATTCCTTGGTCTGGCCTGTATTTCTCAAGCTCTATAGGCCCCTTCCTATGTAGTCAGTACTAACGACAGGGTTTTAATCTATTACACCTGTCACTTCCAAGGCGGTTCCCTCTGTTTTAGCTTCTTCTGTTTGCTGGTCTCTTCAGTGTCTGATTTCTGCCCTGACACAAAGGAGGTGGTGGTGGACACTCTTTTTAGGCTCACTTGTTCAATAGCTCTGTGGGGAGGGATGGATGCTGCAAACAAATAACACTGGTGTGTGCTCTCAGTGCCTCAGCTACACTGGCCTGCCCCGCTCACAGCGCATATGTCCTCCCTGCCCACACTGCTCAGGCTCTAAGTTGCTCCACTGGGAACAATCCAAGGCTGGCCCTGGGCTGCATACACCTCCCAGGTCTAAGCTGCTCAGGTTCAGGCACCCGGGAAGTCCTCAGAGGTGCAGACTCGGTTGGGCCTGCGTTTTGTGCACTTCCCAGGTCTGAGCAGCTAAGGTGATGAGGTGTTTGGTGAGCACAGTCACTGCAACTTATCGCCTTCCCTGTCCCTGCTGCTCAGTTTTCTGGGTGTACAACCAGCGCAACTTCTCAGGCAGATGTTGACTGTCCAGAACCCTAAGAAGCTTTCAGTTCTGTTTAGTTCAGTTCAGTTCAGTCACTCAGTCGTGTCCAACTCTTTGTGACCCCATGAATCACAGCACGCCAGGCCTCCCTGTCCAACACCAACTCCTGGAGTTCACTCAGACTCACGTCCATTGAGTCAGTGATGCCATCCAGCCATCTCATCCTTGGTCATCCCCTTCTCCTCCTGCCCTCAATCCCTCCCAGCATCAGAGTTTTTTCCAATCAGTCAACTCTTCCCATGAGGTGGCCAAAGTACTGGAGTTTCAGCTTTAGCATCATTCCTTCCAAAGAAATCCCAGGGCTGATCTCCTTCAGAATGGACTGGTTGGATCTCCTTGCAGTCCAAGGGACTCTCAAGAGTCTTCTCCAACACTACAGTTCAAAAGCATCAATTCTTTGGCACTCAGCCTTCTTCACAGTCCAACTCTCACATCCATACACGACCACAGGAAAAACCATAGCCTTGACTAGACGGACGTTTGTTGGCAAAGTAATGTCTCTGCTTTTGAATATGCTATCTAGGTTGGTCGTAACTTTTCTTCCAAGGAGTAAACGTCCTTTAATTTCATGGCTGCAGTAATCATCTGCAGTGATTTTGGAGCCAAAAAAAAAAATAAAGTCTGACACTGTTTCCCCATCTATTTGCCACGAAGTGATGGGACCAGATGCCATGATCTTCGTTTTCTAATGTTGAGCTTTAAGCCAACTTTTCCACTCTCCTCTTTCACTTTCATCAAGAGGCTTTTGAGTTCCTCTTCACTTTCTGCCATAAGCGTGGTGTCATCGGCATATATGAGGTTATTGATATTTCTTCTGGCAATCGTGATTCCAACTTGTGCTTCTTCCAGTCCAACATTTCTCATGATGTTCTCTGCATATAAGTTAAATAAGCAGGGTTACAATATACAGCCTTGTTGTACTCCTTTTCCTATTTGGAACCAGTCTGTTGTTCCATGTCCAGTTCTAACTGTTACTTCCTGACCTAGTTAGCAAAGAAGCCTGCTTGCAGTTTGGTAGATAATGTCTCTCTGGGGCTGCAATTGCCCCCTTCTAGCTCTGGTTGCCTGTCACTGGAGGGGGGTGGTCTGCAGCTGGCTAGTTATGTTCAGTCCTTTGTTCTGTGGGTGGGCCTGGTGGTGTCTTAGAGCTTTTCACGTGGTAGCTATCCCACAGTCTGGTTTACTAGCCCAAGTTAGTTCGCTCAGATTGCCCTTGGGGCATTCAGGCCAGATCCTTATTCTAACCAATGCAGCCCGCGCTTCCCTGCCCAGCCCCCGCTTGCTAGTGGCAGGTGCAGGTGTCTGTGCTGCTTCTCCGCTGGGGGAGTTACCACTGGGCTCTTAACCTGTGGGTTTTAATTATTTATTTATTTTTACTCCCTTTTATGTTGCCCTCTGTGCTTCCAAGGCTCGCCACAGACTCAGCAGTGAGAGTGTTTCCTGGTGTTTGGAAACTTCTCTCTTTTTAAGACTCCCTTCCCAGGACAGAGCTCCATCTCTACCTCTTTTGTCTCTCTTTTTGTCTTTTATATCTTTTCCTACCTCCTTTCAAAAACAATGGGCTGCTTTTCTGGATGCCTGATGTCTTCTGCTCGCATTCAGAAGTTGTTGAATTTACTCAGCGTTTAAATGTTCTTTTGATGAATTTGTGGGGGAGAAAGTGGTCTCCCTGTCCTATTCCTCCACCATCTTAGGACCGCCCCTATAATCATTTTAAGAAATAACAAAAGATAATAATTAGCAAAAACAGTTTACCTGGGAATTAGGCTTTTTTTGAGCTAGTTTGGCAATGTGATCACTGTATCTGCAGAATAAACATATTAAGGCATTCTAAATCACTGATGTGGAAATAGACTTCAGTACCAATCTTTTATAAATTAGGGGCTGCATGTGTTTCTGCTACCATTTTTTCTTTTCTTTTCTTTTTTTTTGCACTTTTCATGTTTTGCTCTGGAAAATGTTTAAAGTGGAGTCAATGAATGTGAGAGAATTTGGGATCTTGAAGAAGAGGAAAAGATGTCTGATATGTGAATCACTTGATTTTGTGGGAGTAATGTTGTCGGATTAAAGGTTTTGCTTAATTTATACTCAAACATTCAGGAATTCATCAAGAAGGTGTGGTATATCTGCTTTCTGTTAAGGATCAGAACTAGCTATTATACACAATATAGATTCCTGCCAGTATTCCCCCTCCCTTCTTTCATGTGTTAATGAAAGATCCTGGATGACTATATATCATGGATTGAGTTTATTTCTCCCTGTCTTAGTTCTTATTACAGAGAACATCATTGGAAAGACATCATACTTTCATAGATGACTAATCTGTGATTAAGATAGATCACCCATTTCTTCATAAGTAACATCTGGCATCAAAAATAATTCCATTGACTTGAAATCTCATAAAATGTAACATCATTAGACTGAAGAAAAGACTGTCATTCTTTCTGGTTATAATGAACCATTCCTACAGAAAGTCACACAAAGGTGTTTTATAATTTTCCCTAAAGATCTATAAAATGGCAAACACATTTTCTGGAGCTAACATGGAATTCAATTCCCCATGAAAAAGCCATAAGAAAAAATATAATTCTGAGGCACAGATCATGTTTTACCAAGTAGCTTCTAGTTTGGTACTTGTTTTGCTGATCTATAACCACATATGCCAACAGTGGAGACAATTGATTTCTAATGAAAAATATGTTTTTGTAGCCAATATGGCCCATAAACAGTACACTTTCTCTCCAGATAATAAAGTGAAAAATTTGTATCCATAATTATATCACTGATAGGTTTAGATTGATGAGAAAGATTTACTGTTTTCTGGGAATAAATCAAGAAGTCATTTTTTTTTTTTTTCCCTTCCAGTCTCTAATGATGTCAAATCAACTCTGGGAACTTTCTGAGTTCATATGAAATAATTATAGTTTTAACAAAAAAAGGTTAAGAATCACATTAATTAAAGACAATAATACTGTTCTATACATCTGTAATATTGTAAAGTAATTAGCCTTTAATTAAAATAAATAAATTTATATTAAAAAAAAGACAATAAGGTTTCTTTGGTGGCCTAGTGGTTAAGAATCAGCCTGCAATGCAAGGGACATGGGTTAAACCCTTGGTCTGGCAAGATCCCACATGCCACAGTGCAAGTAAGCCTACAGGCCACAGCTACCGAGCCAGTGCTCTAGAGCCTGTGGTCCACAGAGAAGCCACCACAATGAGAAGCCCGTGTACCAGAACTAGAGGATTGTCCCCACTCACCACAGCTAAAGAAAGCCCGTGTGCAGCAATGAAGAGCCAGCATAGCCAAAAACAAATGAATGAATAAATGAATAAATCTTAAAAAAGCAATAATAATAGGTTTTAAAATTATTATAAAATAATAATAGAATAAAAATCAGGAATATTTTCTTTAAAGAAACTTTTGATGCAGAGTTTTAATAAAAAAAAATTAGGTATTTTCAAGAGCTGAACTTGCTATATTGCTAATTGCTTTATTGTCTTTGAAAAGTTTTGCTCACACTATCTTCCTGATGGCACAATGAAAAAAAAATTCTATTCATATTTTCTCTATGAAGCTAATAACATTTTACAGGAATTAAAAGTAATATGTAGTGAAAGGGAAAACACTAGTGTGAGTTGTTAACATACTCTTCTCATTTAAAATATATGAGTTTAAGAATGCAGTAAATTGAAAAAATCTGAATGATATATATTGATAGTATTGATATATACACACAACTTTTGAAAATAGCTCTATTTTTATGTAACATACTTTTAAATGTTGATTTATCCTTCTCTACCCAACTCCAGTACACTTGTCTGGAGAATCCCATGGACACAGAGCCTGGTAGGCTGCAGTCCATGGGGTCACTAAGAGTCGGACACGACTGAACGACTTCACTTTCATGCATTGGAGAAGGAAATGGCAACCCGCTTCAGTGTTCTTGCCTGGAGAATCCCAGGGACGGGGGAGCCTGGTGGGCTGCCGTCTATGGGGTCACACAGAGTTGGACACGACTGAAGCGACTTAGCAGCAGCAGCAGGAGCAGCAGGGAACAATACAATATAGAAAAGCAGGGGATAGGTGAGTTCATAGTATATAGAAAGTTATTTCTGTAGATACTGTCTTCTGATTATGTTATCACAAAGAATTTTCATATTTTAAATAAGTAACTAATTGCAGAAAAGACATTCATATTACTGTGCCTTTTTATTTACCTAAGAATTTCAATTTCTCTAAATTTTGGTTACTCTATCAGTAAAAGGAAACAACAGCAAAAATGTCTAAGCCAAACTAGACTAGACTCTACAGTGCTCAGATTACTATAAATGTTAACTCTAAGAGGTTCTTTCCAACTAGTAGCAAATAAATTCCCTTAAACCTTTTTTGGGTGAAGGATTTATTTAAAATACAAAAGAATATGTGGAATGTAGAGTCTAGTTTTAAACACATAGAGGTAAACCTCAAAGGGAAGGGAATTAGCATTTTTACAGTACTGACTGACTGGTGTTCTGCCAGTTGCTCTACAGTTGTTTGTTGCCAATTGCCAGTTGTTTCTTAATCCTTTCCCCTTTAATTCAGGGATACATTTCACCTGCTCAGACAACAGGGCTTAGAGAATGTAAGTAAACTCTTCAAGGTGACATAGCTATTTCATGCTGGGAATATATTTCAAATAGATAACTAACTCAAAAGACCATGCTTTTTCCATTTTATCACCCTAGTGACAAAATTGTTCAAAATCAATGTGTTGGAGAAGTCTACCTCTTGTAACATATAGATCAGCTGTCAGCAGTAGTTAGACTCAAAGTTAACATGCAGTTAAACAGGTTTTCTTTGTGAGACAAAGCTTTTTGAATTTAATATATTTCTGTTAAATAAGAGAAGAGAGGCCCTTTTAAGAGTAAGAGGGGTTCTATTAACCTGTTAGTTCAGAAACTGTAAAGAGTCTGATAATTTGCCAAGTTTATACACACACGCTATTCATGGTGTTCTCCCAGCAATGCAAGGCTGTATATTGTCACCTTGCTTATTTAACTTATATGCAGAGTACATCATGAGAAACACTGGACTGGATGAAGCACAAGCTGGAATCAAGACTGCCGGCAGAAATATCAATAACCTCAGATATGCAGATGACACCACCCTTATGGCAGAAAGTGAAGAGGAACTAAAAAGCCTCTTGATGAAAGTGAAAGAGGAGAGTGAAAAAGTTGGCTTAAAGCTCAACATTCAGAAAACGAAGATCATGGGATCTGGTCTCATCACATCATGGGAAATAGATGAGGAAACAGTGGAAACAGTGGCAGACTTTATTTTTTTGGGCTTCAAAATCACTGCAGATGGTGACTGCAGCCAAGAAATTAAAAGACGCTTACTCCTTGGAAGAAAAGTTGTGACCAACCTAGACAGCATGTTAAAAAGCAGAGACATTACTTTGCCAACAAAGTTCCATCTAGTCAAGGCTATGGTTTTTCCAGTAGTTGTGTATGGATGTAAGAGTTGGACTATAAAGAAAGCTGAGCACTGAAGAATTGATGCTTTTGAACTGTGGTGTTAGAGAAGACTCTTGAGAGTCCCTTAGACAGCAAAGAGGTCCAACCAGTTCATCCTATAAGAAATCAGTTCTGAATAATCATTCCTGATGCTAAAGCTGAAACTCTAATACTTTGGCCACCTGATGCTAAGAGCTGACTCATTTGAAAAGACCCTGATCCTGGGAAAGATTGAAGGTGGGAGGAGAAGGGGACAACAGAGAATGAGATGGTTGGATGGCATCACCAACTTGATGGAATGAGTTTGAGTAAACTCTGGGAGTTGGTGATGGACAGGGAGGCCTGGTGTGCTGCAGTCCATGGGGTCACAGAGTCGGACACGACTGGGTGACTGAACTGAACCGAACACACACACACACACACACACACACACAGAGTAACATAGAAGAAAAGTTCTCTGGGTCAGAGAAATTCTTTTTGCCCTCAGCAAAACATAGCAGCCAGAGAAATAACTTACATCAGCTTCTCATGTTCCTGTTACCAGAGGGTTAGACGATAAGTCTGATACTTATTGCCATTTGCAGTGGGTTGTACCACGGGAGGAAAAAAATCCCAATCTAAGGAGACTCCCAGCTTTTATTGGGGTTGTTGGTGATATTCTTATCTTCCATTCTGGAGAGAGATTACTCATTACCCTGGAGAGTAAGAAGGTTTCCTCTGGGGTGGCTGAGAAAGGCATTACAAAATTTAGTACCCTGAAATGTAAGCAAAAACGTCAGGAAGGAAAAACTTTCCTTTTCTCTATCTTTGAATGTCTCTAAATCTCTCTGGAGGAAGATTATCTTCAGTCTTCATATTCCATCATGCACTTTTTTCAAAGGCCTAGAATTTTCAAGAATTCAAGAAGTTCTGGGGAACTGTCTTAGCCCTAAAAAAGCAGAGCATGAACCAACAACTTAAATGCAAACAGTCTATTAAAAGTGTGATGTAAGACAGCAGGAATTAGACACAGGGAATGAAATAGGAAGCGGGGGAGCCAATAAAAGGTTGTACTATGAAACGCCTCCTTGTGGCCTTTTGGAAGATGTTCCACTTTCTCCTGATGGTTACTGACCTTTTTAAAAACCTCTGTGGCTCATGTGAAATGGTAGTTAGTATGGTACTATATTATATTACATTGGTTCACATTCTTGTTCCCTCACTCCTTTTTTTTCCCCTCACTGTCACCTCTTGTGTTTGCTTTCAGTTCAGTTCAGTCGCTCAGTCGTGTCCGACTCTTTGCGACCCCATGAATGGCAGCACGCCAGGCCTCCCTGTCCATCACCAACTCCCAGAGTTCACTCAGACTCACGTCCATTGAGTCCATGATGCCATCCAGCCATCTCATCCTCGGTCGTCCCTTTCTCCTCCTGCCCCCAATCCCTCCCAGCATCAGGGTCTTTTCCAATGAGTCAACTCTTTGCATGAGGTGGCCAAAGTACTGGAGCTTCAGTTTTAGCATCATTCCTTCCAAAGAAATCCCAGGGTTGATCTCCTTCAGAATGGACTGGTTGGATCTCCTTGCAGTCCAAGGGACTCTCAAGAGTCTTCTCCAACACCACAGTTCAAAAGCATCAATTCTTCGGCACTCAGCCTTCTTCATAGTCCAGCTCTCACATCCATACATGACTACTGGAAAAGCCATAGCCTTGACTAGACGGACCTTAGTTGGCAAAGTAATGTCTCTGCTTTTGAATAT